>VYXB01002944.1:662868-705557 GCA_013397135.1 Pachyramphus minor | reverse complement strand
TATGTGACCAATACGTCTGTTCTTGAACAGGCTGCAGTCACGAGTATTGAGGCCATGCTGCTGAGACACAGCTGCGTTGGGCAGGGCACGTCTCCAGGGTGAAGGACCACTGCCTCCCTAAGATCGTGCTCTATGGTGAACTTGCCACTGGCTGTCGCAAGAGAGGAGCCCCGAAAAGGAGATACAAGGACTCCCTGAAACAACATCTCAGCCTTGGCCATATTGACCATCACCATTGGTCTACTCTGGCCTCCAGTCGGGAGGCCTGGAGACAAACCATCTATAATGCTGCTGCCTTATTTGAGAGAACACAAGCAAGATCACTCTCGAGGAGAAAAGACAACTCAGAAAGAATCGCGTCCAGTCAATGCTGCCTGGGGAGTCTTTCTGCTGTGCCTTTTGCAACCGGACTTGTCTGTCGCTCATTGGCCTTTTCAGCCATCAGCGAGCCTGTAGCAAGTGTGGGTAGAGCCCTTCGAAATCCTTGTTCGCGAAGCCAAGCCATGATGATGATGCTCACACATCTGTGAATTACACTAGTTTTGGGAAACTGTTAGATAAGTCTGTTGTTATGAACAAGGGTATGTCTGGGATTAAGTAACCGAAAGCACTAACAGCACTCTTCAGCTTTTCTTGTCCTCCTCTACCCTCCTCTCCATAACCCTACCTCAGCAACTTCAGGAAGGCAGCAATATAACAGCACTACCAAATGAAATAACACTGATAATCAAAGTGTGATTTGTGTGTAAAGTCTTCAAGTGAGTTTTGGAAATCTAAGGTCTTGTAACTTTTCTGAACAAATAACATTCAACATCTGACATCCCTGATCATCTTTACTCACTCATGACTTATCTCACACAGTCCTCACTGAAAATACTTTTGGCCAGACCATAACATTCCACTTTGTGCTAGAAGTTGGTGTTGAAAGAGTTTCACCTCTGCCTTCACCCATTTTAACATTCCCTCAACAGAGGTACTATGGAACTAGTTCTCCCCCTCCCATAAGCTGCACTCCAACAGTTTCTGCCTTGTCATTGTTAAGAAAGAATAAATAGAGATACACATTCAGAAACAAAATTCATCAGTGCTCTTCCTTCACACAATCTGTTTCACTGTTGGTAACTTACGGAAACTATAAGCAAATAGAGCTTGAAAACACAAAATAGTACCAATAACCAACCTCTCAAACAACTCCCAAAAGTCAGTCTGCCTGGTTGACTACAAAAACACATGGAAAGTCAAATTCTAGATTAAGGAAGAGAATTTGCCTTGGTCTTAAAGCCTCTTATCATGCAGGAAAGAAAAGCCAGCACAAATGTGTATGTCTGCTTCCTTATTATTTAGTGTCCTCGATTTCCATACACACAGTGAAGAAACGTTGCTCAGACTCTTACCAAATCCACAGAGGTACTGTTTGCATGACCTCTCTTGCAAGGCAAATATTACCAACTAATCCAGCGGCACATACTTTTCCTTTCAAGTTCCATCTCAGTCTTCCTATTGCAAAAAAGGAACTGCAGTTGAGCAGCATTTACCAGATTGTCAAAACAGCCATGAAGACATTGCAGCAACTGCACCCATGAAATACACAACATTATTCTTCTTTAGTCAGTCTCACCTGTACATACAGTATTCACACACAAGATGGTACAAATTGTCATTGCGCTGTTTCATATTTACTCCTTCTGATATCTAAATGAGGATATAAATTGTTACTGCAGTTTGGTACTTACTCTGACATTCAAACAAGTGCATGGTTTGCAAGTCAGATTATAACTTTACCTGATGAAAATTCAACGCATTTCATTCTTTCTACTGCATGTGCCAAGAGCAGCCTGCATACAGGATTTAAATAACTCTTCTCTCCTACCTAATATGACATAATTCAGCTTTTGCCTCAGTGGCTGTACTGCACTATTTCTAACAGTCTAAATATAATGACAGTTTGGGGCCAATAAACAGAACTGGGACTAAAGAAATACTTAATTAGGAATGTTTGAACTTAATTCTTCAGTGTAAAACTCTTTGTTGAAAAAGCACAATTCCTTTTATCATCTAAATCTTTTTAGCACAGGTCATTTTACTCTGGAAAAAACCCACTTATTTGTCCATTGTTTGTTAAAGGCACTCATTTCAATCCTGCACTTCTAAGAGCAATCACATAAGCAAAAAAACTTCCTCCTGCACACCTCCTCTGAAGAATGCTCAGATTTTTTGGTCTAACCCAATAAATGTGTAAGACAGAGTATTTGCCTGAGTCCCATACGAAGAGCTTAAATTCTATATACAGCCAACAGCATTATAATCTAATAGTACATCTATACAATAGATTGGACTATGACTGCAGTGTAACTAAGACTTAATCAAGAAGTACATTAGGTACTGACTGCAAGTCTACCTGTGTCAGCCCAGATTACAAAAGGCAAAAGTTCAAAGCCTACAGAGACAGTTACATCAGCCAAGATTTGAGGGTTTTGAGGTAAAAAAAAAAAAAAAAACAAAACAAAATCCACATTAGTCAGCCATTTCTGGGTTCTGGACATGAGAAAAGGTTAGTTCATTTTTTAATTTGCAGTGTTTTGCAGGGAGAGGGTTGAGTTTCATACACCACAAATTTCATATACAAGCAAATAAAATAAATAAATAAAAATAAAAACTTGCTTTTTCACAGCCATTTGAGATAAACTTTTTCTGCATTTAACATTAAATGCATTAAACACTCTAAATTTAAATATGTAAATGACTTAAAAGTAATCCTTCTTCCTCCACCAAAAACAGAAGATATGGAGTTCTTCAGCCATGTGCCTACCCGCAGCCCAGCAATGCCAACAAATACATTATTTGTAACCTTGCAACATTATTCTTAACACCATCTTGGATTGCAGCAACAGCCATTTACTGAAGTCACAAAACAGCTGGAACTCGCTACAACAAATGTGCTATCCAAGGGCCACAAGCTGCACCCTATGGTGATTCTTAAGCTTTGAACCATTTTTAGTTATTTAGCCAAATGATACTTTTATTTAGTAGTTTAAAATGGCAACTTAGACACTGCAAACATCTGCCAATTTAAAGAAAGACTTCCGTAATGGAGGGGAAAAATGTCTTTCCAGGACTTCTGACTATAATCTTCCAGGTCATCCTTTTGCTATGCATACTCTCATGCATAATTTAACCATGCTGTTTGGTTTAGAGCAGAAGCAAAACCCATTTACTGTGAGCTAGCTGGTTTTCCAGAACAACTCTGGTGCACATGAATAAATTCCCTTTTGAGTAAGAGAATCTGAAATCTCTGCTCCAAGATTGACTTCAAACGCTACCTGCTGTGTAACAGGGACACGAAACTTCAAGTAACCCCATGGCTGCATCACTGCAAGGTCATCTGGTGTGTAGCTATTAAATTTTATCCTTCAAGAAGCTTCAAACTGCACAGGTAAGTGGGGACATTAAGCCCAAGGTGACAAGCAAAATCTAATCTAAAGTAACCCACACAAATCAGTCATAAAGATTTCAGAAGCCTCAGTGTTTTGATCTACCCACCTATTCCTACCAACCAAAGTATTTGTTAATTTCCAC
The DNA here is from genome assembly GCA_013397135.1 of Pachyramphus minor. Lineage (NCBI taxonomy): Eukaryota > Metazoa > Chordata > Aves > Passeriformes > Tyrannidae > Pachyramphus > Pachyramphus minor. The sequence goes on along the minus strand of VYXB01002944.1, from coordinate 701,981 downwards.
AGAACCACAGGGTATCAAGGGACTGAGAAATCTTTCTATTTTTTGCATCTGCCTGGAGCTACAGAGCTCTGATCCTGTATTCTCATTTTCTAATTTACTAATTCTCATTTACTAAGTACTAACTGACGGTTAAATACATCAGAGGGTTTTAGTGTGTGCAAATTCTTCCGTTTTATGTACTCACAAGAGTTCCACCAAAAATATTCTTTTGTACATCACTTTGTAAATCCATGAAACGCCTCTGTTTTACTAAGTCTGGTAAGTTTTACTAAGCTGTTTAAAAACAACCCTCAAGCTTCTTATTTACACACACACACACACACACACAAAAAAAAGAATTCTTCAGATACAAAATTCCCCATGTAGACACTGGAGCAAATCAAAGCTAGTTTATATGTCTGCCTAATCTGTCTAACCTTGTTATTTGGGAAAATAATTGACCAAAGCAACTTAATAAGACTTGCTTCAAGCATTCAACTTGTTTATTTCTTTATTAATTCACATTTTGCATTTACAAAAGTTTGCCTTTTTTTTAAATTTAAAACCCATTTCTCAGTGGGAGGGTTCAAAAGGCAGTCAGAATGTCTTCTTCCATTTAAACACACTTTGTCAGACCATAAAGAAACAACCATTTGCAGTATGTCTGGCTTTTACACACAGACATACATAAACAATCACTGTTCAACTTTTAGATAAAGGCTGAATTTCATCCTAAATAATTTACTGAGTTGTTTTAATCTTGTACTGTATTACATACCCTCTTCTAAACCATGGGGCTTTAGCTTCCACTCAGAAGCTGCCTTTCAAACATGCAGAATGCTGACTGCTTAGTTAAACCTCCAACTCAAGGGACATAAAGAGGCAAAGTGTCATAGATGAGTGACAGAATGTGAGAAGCAGTTTATTTACCTTCAAAATCATAAACACAAGTACTACATTTCTCATGTAAAAATTAAAGGGACAAGCATCTTGGACAACTGCAGACTACATCCTTCTCCAAAATTTTAAAGCCATTCAAGGTCCTTTTACAAACATTCTTGCCTAATCTCCTAGCCATGTATTACATTTAGACTATATTCCACGCTTTTTGTTTGTTTGGTGTTTTTCTTCTCCTTCATAGTGGGGTTAGGAACTCTTTGGCCTAGCCATATGCAATCTTGCAGAAAAGTATCAACACCCAGTGTCTATGTTGTGCTATCAAGGATCTTTTCAGGTATATGCCTCCCTAAAGAGGGCTCTTCTGCCTTTTGAAACCATTAAAGAGCATTTTCAAGCTAAAGATTTGAAGGGTTTTTAAAACCAATTTTTATAAAGCCCCATAACTGACAAATATTAAGTTGACGAAGGCATCCAAAACCAGAACAATACTTGGTTAACTGCCAGTGGCATGGTAATGTCATCTGCAATTAAAAAGTCACCACTAGACAACAGAAGCCAAAACAGCACCAGCAATAACCAAAAAACTGCTTAAGCTGTAGTATAACCACATATAGCATAAAATCTTACCCTCCAAAGGTCCCCAAAGCTGCTGCTGTGACCTTGTTTGGCCTTGTTTGATCATTAAGTCATCAATCAAGACACTCATGTTTTCTCAAAAAATAATAAAATCAAACAACCACAAATAATAAGCCTTTTAAAGAAAGGAAAAAAAAGTGAAGGAAAACCACCCCACTGTACTCTACAAGCCAAAGTTTCTCACCACAAGGATTTGGCCTTCAGAAGGAGCCCATCAGTCTCTTCTCCCCTAAGGCCAAGGGACAGTGGAAGCACACTGTGAGACAAGCCCTGGGTTTGACCTTCGCAGCTGTGAGGGCATGAGCGTGCCCTCACCCTGCTTTATGTAACACTGCCCCTCTTTGCTCTGAAGTTTCTTCAGGCAAGTATTGCAGGGTTCTATAAATAGTTCTTCCTCGTGTAAGGCTCACATTACACTGGGAGCTTTTTACAGCTCCCTCTCCTTTTATTAAATATAGGCCAAAAAAGTACCTTCTTCACCCATCCCTTCTCTCAGTGAACAAATAAAACTGAAAACAGTTAAAAATAATTAATGCATTCCCTTTCTTGCAACACATCATGCTACTGGCTGGGAGATCTTAGCTAGACAGGCTGCATAGCTGTCTTGCAAAGGGAGAACTGTTCTACCACCAACACTAGTACTAGTTATCCTGGAAACAAAGCAAAGGTCAGAGGTATGGCAATGCAAAGTATAAACACCTCAAACATGTACTTTCTTTTCACACCCATGCACGTGAGAGGTGCTCACTGAGGCAGATCAATGCCAGATGGGTCCAAAGGGCAAGGACTAATACTTCCTGAAGATGAGGAAAAGATATAACAACTTAAAAAAGCAAAACAAAACAAAATACAAACCATCAAATAATTCGGGTTTAGGTTGCTGTTGCATCTAGTATGTATGGACTCCCGCCTCATACACAGCCAACGTGCAAGTTAGAATACATGAACATCAGCTTCAGTACTTTAACATCATATTTACAGCATATCTCCTCATACTAATAAACAAAAAGGGCAGGCATCAAAGACTCGTCAAAGAGTTTAAGTACAGGGAAAACCTATTACACCAAAAGCACACCAGGTCCTCAAATAATACAGGTGGTAACAGTGATAACAGAAACCTGAAAAGGTCTCGTTATTTATAGACCACAAGAGCATGAAACTCCCCACTTCTTTACTTCTCCACAAACCTCAAAGACTTTCAAAAGACAGTCTTGGATACAGCTTTTCCACTAGCTGGGAAGAGCTGTGGGATGACCACAATTTCTCTGAATTGCAGCAGAGGAGGCAACACCACTGTCTCCACTCTCGAGTCCTGAGCTCGCTTCCCATCCACAGGAAGAACCAGCAAGAGCACTTGACCAGAAGCAGAGCAGAGCGTCACAAATGCACTACATGCACATGAACTAGGTATTAGTAAAGGGGAAAACAAAACAAAAAGCCCCAAGAACCCACTGAACAGTGTCTGGACCTAAGACAGCATGCAGTAAGTAAAGATATTCAAATTAAAATGTGTCACCATTCCAAGCTAAAATTCTGATTAGCAAGCCAAGCCATACCTTCTTTCCTCGGGACCACAGTAAAGAGCCAGGGAAAGCAGTGAAAACAGCTGAAAGACCACATTAGTATTTTGGTTTCCCACCACCACTACTACTGTTTAATCAAAAAGACAATTGACCTAATTGCCAGCAACTTAGGGGCAAGAGTTTTAGTCATGTAACTCTAAACAAAGAACAGACTAGCTCAAACCAAATATTTATCATGGTTTAGAACCTGGGGGGTGGGGGGAAGGGAGGGATTTTAATCTTGTTTTGCATTTCTATTGTTCTTCATCTATTATAGGAGGAATTTTTAATTTCTCCCCCTTCACAATGACCTTTAAGAGTCTACATAGACTTGGTATAATTTAAATTTTTAAAAAATGCTGCTTCACAGGATTGGAAAAGTGTCATTACTTCAAATTTTAATATCTGTCCTTCTGAAAATATTTACACAAAACATCATGTAACAGAATTAAGACTGCTGTTTTTCTTTACAGTTTCTTCACAGAGTCAGTGAGAGTAGGAGGGGAATAAAATTCCTTGCAAATTGCCCTAAAAAACCCCAAACCAAAACAAACACAAAACTCAAAAAAAGCTAAACCCCACACACTATACCTCCTGTGTCCTGATCCACTTATTTTCAGGCTGAGTTTATTGCTTTGGACTACGCTGAATATAAGAAGTTGATTAAACAAAAAACCAAATCAACAAACAATCAAATCAAAACCCAGTCTATTGACTAAGGACATCACTTTTTTTTTTTCCTTTCTTTTCCAGAAATTAAGAAATCAAAGTACCCTGTTACTGCTAGAGACAATTTTAAGGACAACTATCGTGAAACTTACCTCTAAGGACAGCCAGACAACTAATTCCTGCTCTGAGTAGGATGCTAAGATGATCTGCTTTGGCTCACGAGAATCACTGGCCCTCACTTCCTGGCAGCAAGCTTTCCCACGTGCTCCAGCAACTGGCACAATCCAGTAAGAACCTCCATCATCTTCAAGGTTGTCTTACAACCCTACATGTGCACAGAGTTCCTCAAAACGTTCCCCACAATTTCTTAGCTGGCTGTTAATAGATCTGGGCCTCATATCCATTTTCTTTGATTATCTTTGATCAGGTACATATGGGAGCAATGCTTTCCACCACACACTGTTATGTTTGAGAGGCCATGAGTGAACTGAACCCAGCTCTGTCACAAGCTCTATAACCACAGCCCCTCTCTAAAGCTTTGGCTGGGGCAATGCAAATCACGGCCCTCCTCAGCCAAGAGAAAGCCAGACCTCCAATACTTGTGGATACCTGAGCCTCAAAAGTTCACTTGAGGTACCAGTGTTGAGGAGTGACACAGCAAAGCAACAAAATTCCTTAATAACCAGCAGTCCTGGGCCTTATACCAAACCCATGGTCACATGGACTTCCCAGCAACCGGGGCACGTGCTGCTGACTAATGAGGGCACATCTCAACACACACCATTCCAACGCAGGACTGCTTCCCTTCTGCTCCCCTAGGGGCTCATGACTACAGAAAAACAAGGACATTTCACAGCCCCTCTCAAAACACTACAATGTAGTTTAAAAACTGGCACAATTATTCTGTCAAGTCATTTTTCTGCTTCTGAAGTTTGTGCGTAAACATAAAGAATGAAATAGGAAAATAAGAATTTGCTGTTTAAAGGTTGCTTTGTATAATCAGTGTATTACCATATACATGTGTCTGTGTTCTTGGGAACCCAGAAATGTTTATCTTAACAACAGGCTGGGGAATTTTAGGAAACTGAGCCAATTATCCATGGCTTAGTGCCATTAAAGACAAAGTCATACAAGCAAAGATTTTAGAACAGAGGTTTTCAGAATTCCAGTGGCATTAACATGAACACAGCAAGAGCAAAGCTGTGATACAATATTTACACACACACACACACAAAAAACCACCAACCCCAAAAATACCAAAACAAACCGTCTCCTTACAAGGGAGAACTACACAAGTGCACAAGCTAGGGGATAAAAATGAAATTAAATGTCATACAGGCTCAGTTTTTGCTCCATTTTCAGTCTACACTATCTTACTTAGATACAGAATGAAGCTGAAATCCAGCACTGTGGCTTTCCGCAAAGGACCACAGAAATAAAAATTTGGATTCACTCAATACAGATGGATCAAATTGTTCCAAACCATTTGGAAACTGACTTTGGAAAATACTCGTGATAACCATTAAAAATGGTGCTTTCTGAAGTTGCCCTTAGATAAATTCCTGTGTGTACGTACATATTCTGCAAAACACACAACAGACAGTACTGGACACTGAGCTTCGCTTAGTCACCAGAGCAGTAAGAAAGCATTTGACTAAACTGCCCCCTAACAGCTCCAGCTCAATTGTAAATCTCTACTGATGGAGACCAAAAACTACTGTAAGTGGACTAGACAAACTCATCTGCTTACCATCAGTCAATTCAGTTCTCCACTTATCAGCGTGCCTTATGACTTATTCGTATCTTAGCACCCAGTCAGAAAGAATTCTAAATATACCAACAGCCTCAGGCAAGCAACCCAGCCACCTTTCCATGAGGAAAACCATTCTTTGACAAACCTTATTGCTATATGTCAAGTATTTTATTTTTGTGTAGTCTTAAACGGTATACGGAAATTTCTCTGAAAGCGAAATTTTTCACTATAGTATTAAAAGCAACCCTTGCTTGGGCAGTAAGAGGAACTGAACTAATTCAGTAAAATATTACAGACACTTGCTATTTATAAAAGTGCACAGAACAACATGTAGGTTTACAGCATTTGAAGCACTTCTTTATTCAACTTAAAAAATATAAAAATATCACTAATGTTCCCCACTTCCAGCTTAAAAGAAAGCCTCTCTCAAAACAAGTATTTCATGATGCTTAGAAATGTCTTCCTTCAAAATGTTTTCTCATGGCCTAACTTGGCAGAGCAGTGGTCCTATAAGCCTCAGAACTACAATTAGAATTCATTTTCCTTGACTCATACATACTCTAGCACAAAGCAAAGTTATCATTCCTAACACTCAGTTTCCTTAAACTAACAGTAACATTTTAGTCAGCTTTAAGACTGGAACATCTTCCGGACTTTAAGCACCCATGGTTACATTTGAAGAAGACGATTGATATATTTTGACACCACAGGAAAGTCTCAGTAAAGCCAAAGTAATAATCTATTGCACACTTCTGGTTTGTGCACGAAGAAGCAAGCTTCTCTCACGGGACATGTGAAAGACTCATATTTCAAGATCAACGGGTAAAATGAAAAGCAAGGTCTACAAGTACAATCCTGAACATAAGCACAGGATTTCCTTGAAAAGAACAGATCTCTCTACCCATTCTGTAAATGCCCTGTATAGATTGCTCTTCTGACATACAAACTGTTATTTGAGCTAAAGAAATTAAAAAGGAACAAAGATTTGACAAGTTAAACCAGTAACATTAAAAACTGCTTTGAGACACACCCTCGATTTCATTATTGAAGCTTTCAATAATTTTCAGTTGTCTGGCCAATATGTTCTTGCAGCAGACCTCAAAGATTTATCACATCTCTCTTGCTGCAAAAGAGGATATAAAATTCTCCTTGAAATTGAAGAAAGTCTGGAGAGTACCTCCTTGCAACTTAGTGTGGCAGACGGAAAAAATGAACTTGCTTAGAAAGGGCTGCACACCACATCTTTAAAAGAGAGAAATTTTAGAAAAAAACCTTTCATATTCTATATAGGCATTGACTTACCTGAGACAAAGTCAACCTACTTAACTCCTTTTACGGTTCATGTAAAAAAGCTTTGGATTTAAATTTAGTCATGCTTTAAACATAAGCATTGTGAAATATTAAGGTGTATCTGCCTAAGGGTTTGGGGTCCATAGAATTTTCAGCAAGAAATGCTGAAATAACACTAAAAAGCATACCAAGTAATGGCAAAGATCTCCAGACAATCACTTGCCTCATACAAATAACAGTTCAAGCTTTGTTTTACAAATTCTCAGTCATTCTTTTTTGCAGAAGAACATCGCAGTCCAAACATTTCATGCAGCAGTTCAAGCAAGACACGAGACTGTATTATAAAGTGAAAATTGCAATATTTCCCCTACCAGGATGAAGGGAATTAAATCCTGTAGCTGCTCCTAGTGCAGAGTAGAGATGTGGCTACACTAGACCACCTTTATTTCCCTTGCTGTTCCAGATCCAGACTTGGTTTTTAGAAATACACTGTTTATTCCCCTGTACCAACTGCAGGGTTCAGCAAAGACACAACTCACAGTTTCTACTAAGAACCATCTTCCATTCTTCTCTGTGAAAGATTCTGCCATCATTCTGAAACTGTCTCTTTACAATATTCCATCTCTCTTTTGTGTACTTTTATGTCTCTGTAAGGTCCCATGGCTCAGTTCTCATACACCCATCCCTCACCATGGACACAGAAAAGGAAGAAAAATTTAAATGAAGCATGTGCATTCTTTTTTATTAAATATATAAAGATTCATCACCAAAATACCACACTGATATTCCTCATTAGGTTGGAATCTCCATGGCCAAAACAGGAAGCCCAGATAAGTTTCCCGTGACTCAAGCCTAGCAATAATTCCCTTGTAAACTTCCATCATCACCAACACCAGCAACTGACAGGTCAAGGCCAAAATAAGCCATTGTCCTGTAGTTTAAAAAGGCAGCCAGCTTTTAACCAGCAGTTAATCTAGCACAGCCCCTCTAGGGTAAATATCTTGGTAGTGACAGGCTGCAACCAGAACCTTCCTAGAGCTCTTTTAACAGATACACAGATTTTCATGGTAGGTTTGCAGTTCCACAGCTCATGCCCTTGCTCCAAAGCTGCTGTTCAGTCCAGACTCCACAGGCAGCAACACCCACACCAGCTGCCTGCACAGCCCCTGCCCACAGCCCAAAGTATCTCTGTGCAATTTGAGTAAGGCCAACACTGTCACAGCAGGATGAGACAGTACTGAAACACTCCCATCCTCAGCCTCACTCTACATACACTGACTGCAGTAGAAACATGACAGTTTATTAATAAGCAGGCAGAAAAGGTCAGCAGTTGCACAGTATGCCAGACAGGTCAGATAAGAGACCAATTCTGCCAGGACAGACTATGAACCTGCATGGAAACACCACAGAATACACCTATATGGCCCCTCATAGATTCCCATTGCCAAATGATATTTACACACGCCAGATCAATATGGAACAGAAGGGTTTTTTACAACTCTTACTCATTTCCATTAATTCAGGCTAAATCTATGGCAAGCTAGGAAAACAGCATAAAAAAAAAAGTCCAGCAACAGACAACAGATCCCTTAACAACTGGCAGTACACTCTAGGGATGTTTTTTAATAAGTTTTCTCTGTCAAACTTTTGCATAACACTGCTATTTCATTGATTTCCATTCTTCCTTATTCTTTATATTGTGTTCAGACCTTAATGCACTGAAGAACAAAGCTGTTCATTTCGCTTTTTAAAGAGCCCTACATAGAGATACCAATTCATAGTGCAATTAAGAAACCACACAAATCCCAAACATACAGCTAGAACAAAGATCTTGCAACTACAGTGCACATGTGAATTACTGGCACAGTGTTTGGCTGCAGGTTTCAGAATTCAGACAGATTTTCTCTTTTTGCCCTTGCACAAATTTATCCTCATTCAACAAGAAGCCTGTTTTTGCAGTCAGGCTTCACAACTATGGCACTGAAGATAAATGAATCCATTCTGCTCAGTTATTTGAATTTACATATTTATTTACAAATCAGGTTAAAGGAACATAGGATGTGTGTTAGTGCACAGTGGTAGAATATATTCCTCGAGACAAAGGCAGGAAGGGAATCTGAGCATGCTCTACCCTTGCTCCAAACACACCAAGGTAATACAGCTGCACAGTGCTTCTGGGACATTCACAGAGCAAAGTTTAAGTCAGCTGGAGAGGACACTGACCCCATCATTTTTATGCTCCTCAGCACAACCACCAGGCTCAGTAGAGAGGCATATGCCATCAAGTCTTTAAAAGCAAATACTTGACAATTAGCTACCATAGTACAGTTTGCATTCATCACCAATTCCCCTTGCTGAATGACAAAAGGCACCACCACAGCCACCAGGTTTTAACCATTCTTCAGATAAATTACAAACAGCTGTAAAAATAAAACTGAACTTTAGCTAAATAAGTTCACCTAGAGTATATCACATGTTCTACCTGACAGTGGGCAGAAAATACTTGAGTCAACAAAACTGTCATATTCAGAATTTTCCTTCAAACATCCTATACAGACAGAGTTGCAACACTGGATAAAGCCCAAAAAATCCACAGAAACACATAAGTAGCAGGAAAGTCGGCCACCACACAGTACTCTGAGCAGGACCAACACTACCAGTCAAAATGAAGAAAGATAACATTCAGCAGGAACCCATCCTGACTGGTCCGAGGAAAGAAAGACAAAAGTTTTGAAAGTTATTTTCGACTGAGAAAAGGGAAAAAAAAAAATGAAGTTTTTCCATTTAAGATAAATGATACTACTCTGATATGCAGAGATAGTATCGTGGAACATTTAAAACCTAACACCAAATAGGAATAAGAGGGAAGGATGATCTTTCACTTCAGCACGCCTGCAAGCCCTTTATTGCATGGAGTGTTACTTTATGAACACTGTCAGTACCAACTGACACAGCCCACCTTACTTTGTCTTTGGTGTCCCACAGCAATGAAATACACATCACTGAAATGTGTCTGCTATGTGGCAGCATTCCCAGGTACGTCATTTAGAGAAGTCTGAAACCATTCTGAATCCCATTTTAAGGTCTCCACCCACAGATTTTATTTGCAAAGATAAATGTGAAAGTGAAGGGAAACACATTCACTCAGACATGCACATGGAGACTGTAAGACTTTGATTTTAGCACTAAAAGAAAACACACATTAAAAATAAGAAAAAGGAAGGGAGGAAGATGAAAAGCATAGCAACATACCTAGGGGAGTCTCACTAGCTATTCTGACACCCGCAAAAAGCAGTAGCTTTCTTGCCCCGAGTTCACAAGGCAGCAAATAAGCACATAAACTGGTGGGCCCTCTTTTGCTTTCTGCTGTTCTTTTTACCTCAGAAGTTTTTTTGCATAATAGTTCTAAGAAAAAATGGATAAAAGTGAAGCTCACAGGAGTTCTATATAAAATTCTAAATATTAAAAAGCTGCTTGTAGCTTGAGTATTTTGGTCAAATTAAAGGTTCCACAATTTATAACAGTTTCCTTTTTCAGTTGCACTGTTGTCTATATCAACTTTCCCTGGTTACTGTACAAAGTCTGGCACAAAACCAAATGCAAGGCATAAATTAATGTAACTCCTATTTCATCCAAAATGTCTCTTAGCCTTTCCACTAACATATAGTCAGGAGCAGCACTTCTCAGATTCACTGTATTAAAAGGTGTCTGTTGAGATCCAGGCAGCCCTTGAACATCATTACAGTGAAAACTGAAGTTTCCACCCATGCTTCTACTGATTTTCCCCTCAAAACACACACATATTATTTCTACCCAAGTAAAAGTGAACAAACCCTGACAAAGGTGCCTTTTATTTGCAAGTTACCAGGAAATAGTAACATAGTCAAAAACAAAAAAACACAGTTAGGCATGAAAGGTACCATTTTCTCCCCTCCCATTCCAAACCATTGGCAGCTCCCTTTTACAGCTCTCAGCCAGGGCTCTGTTCCTCAGTGACTCTAGGAGTCTAACCAGACTGCTAAAAATAGCTTCTCAACTACAAGCCATGCACATTATCAGCAGAAAACATTTCAGTGAGCCTAGTAACAGCCCCACAGCTCAGTCTGATGACAAGAGAGCCTGAAAAGGTAGACTAAGGAATGGCTTGCAGAGTTAGGGAATCCTTTACTGCATGCCCATCCATGCCCACCACAGACAAAACACATATCTTTTACCCTAGGTGGTAGATACATTACAGGCAGTCTCAGAAAGTTGAAGGCTTTTGCATCATAAGCAATACTGACTTTAAAGTCTGAATACCCCAGAAACACATTGATAATTTGAAGTACGCTCAAATATATAGTACTTGGCAATTCAGCAGTCTTCCATGATTGTTTCTCTGGAAACCTTCAGAAGCAGCATGTATGTAACATTTTGTTGGCAAGTGCAACAATCTCAACATTCAAAGTTATTTTTTACACTATAAACCAGCAATAAAAGAGACTGGGGGATTAAAAGGCTTGCCCAGGTCACTTTTGTATGGATACCTGTGTTGTGGGTTCTGCTGTTTTATTGCATGCTATGATTGCTACAGAAAAATGAGATGCATGAGATCGTTTACTATCCAAAGTCCTGGGCTAAAGAATTGAAGGCCAGTTATGCAAGGCATGTTTCCACCAAGCCTTGAGAAGGGTAAATAATTCTGATGGCACTTAATGAAACAAAAAGAATGTTTTGACACCAAAAATACCCAGTTGTTTGTTCATCCTAGAAAAAAAAAAAAAATCATCTTGACTCACAGCACCTGTATTGGCAATATTTTAACTCAAAAGGAACTTGCCATCTCTCAGAAAGGCACAGAAAGAGCAAGCAAGACTTAGAAACTTCATACACAAAACTGCCCTCCCTGTATAGACAACAAACTTCTGCAACTTCCACCACCCAGTGCTACCAGAGAAGAAGTACTATGACTTACTTAAAAAGGATGAACAACAGAGTTCTTTTGTCTTTACAGCAAAAACTCTGCAACCAACCACTAAAAGCCTTGGAATGTCTCTTATTCCCAACCTTATTCTATATGGCTCAAAGCTCAAAGTTTTTGAACGTGGAAGTGTTCTACTTACTCTATCTCTAGTTTTGTAAGGATGCTGAGCTATTTCAGTTGTTCACATGCAGGACAACACTCAAGATTTCATAATGTTACTTCCCAAACTGAATCCTCCAGTTATGAAGTTACAGATCCATAAGTAAAATTACATGTCATAAATGGTGATTCCATAAGGACTGTAATTTTAACAAGTCTTGGAGTGATACCAATACTACCCAGTCCAGACTTTGAACACATGCCTCAGAAGCATTTTTTCCTGATAGTTAAAACTCCCAACTGCTTCCAACCAACTGCAACCAACAATATGATTTTACCCCAAATAAATTTCTCTTAAGAGTTTAAGTGACACTTGAAAACAATTTTTTTAAAGTAAAGATTTAGAGCATGGATGGGTTTTTTCCTAAGCCTGATGGAGATTTTAGCAAAGCACAACTTTCCATGGCTACTGTAAACATACAGGGAATCCACTTGTCCATTTGTTTTTCCCATGACATTTTCATCAGAAGGCAAGTCACATCAGTTACAACTGTGACTTTCCTACTGATGTCTTGTTAATGACCAGACAAGAAAAAAGTTTTCTGAACAGAGTTAAAAATTACTGTGCTGTTGATGTAATAGTTATAATTTGAAGCTACAGTATTGGGAAACATACAAGTAAACCAGTTCTAAGGCATAAGTTACCTAGAAAAGAAAAAAAAGAAAAAAAAGGAAAAAAAAGGAAAAAAAAATAGTAGAAATCCCAGTGAACTTGCATCTTTCTTTAAGACAATCTGCCTGATTACAGACTTTGCCATTTCAAGATTAACACTTAAACTCACGTTTGTTTTCTTTTGTTTTGCTTTACATTGGAAGGAGGGCACTGAGAAGGTCATGCATCTAAATTAACTTATCTGCTTTCCTCTCAACTTTGAGACACCTACCCTACCCCATTTGTCTCTCTCACCACTTCAAGAACATCCCTTATGGGAAGAAAAGGAAAAGTGATGTTCAAGAGTCACCAATGCTTCTCAGCAAGCAAAAGGATATCTTAACCAGAGCCACTACTTGCTTAGCTTTTTATCAGGAGCAGTACCAAAGAAGTTCACTTAGTAAACTTTCACACTCCACTGAAAACTGACTAAATCAGAAAAGTGTCAACACTGAAAGGCCGATTTTCCTTTATTATCCTGTTACAGTTTGGTGTAGTTGTGCAGTAACAGCTGCCAAATTATTGCACTTCCTGAGGATAAAGAATGGGGTTAAGGGAGGGAATACAAACAATCTGAGCAGGAACAAATAAAAATAAGCTCAAGGTCTCTTATATCAATACATGTCTATATTGGAGTCTCCACATGATATCTGAGCTATCTATATTAAGCCTCTCCGGCCAGTCTTCCACTAAATTAAGCGCTTGAGTGGTTTAAAGTTCACATGATTTTTAGAGGCTATCTAGACAGCTATTGTTTCTGCATCTCCTCTACTGAAAGTTCGTCAGCTACATTTTTCACCTTCAGTTCCAGTTCTCTGATGAAACCTTACATGTATGCAGTCATGTGACATCAGGAAGTATATTTCATCTCTTTTTGAGAAAAAGGATTCCAGAATGAGGTGGGATCAAAGGCAAAAGTAGCACAGTTGATGAGAAAAATAGTTTCGGTATTTGAAAATCTAACAACATGGAAACAAAGGCGAAATACTCTCCTATCACTTCTAATCCTCAGGTTTTCCCAGAAATTTCTGTCCAGCCCCATGATGACCTGAAGGCAAGCTGTAATAGTCTGAGAGGCCACAAATCTACCTCAGCCTTTAACTTCATATTTGAAACAAGCTGACTCAGGAATAATTCCAACTGAAGTCCTAGTTAGGAAGGTTAGTAAATGTATTATAAATCAGTCCCAATACCTTCAGTTCTGTTTAAAGACTTAAGTTATTCTGTTTTCTTACTAGTCTGTAAAGACTGCAAGTTTTAGTACAGACCTACCACTTGCTTTCATCCAAGCTCCTTTCACCTGTATAACCAAACTGCTCACTGAAGATCTCCCAGCTAAAGTCAGCTTCTTATAGCATCTTTCACATAAATTTTCTCTGCCTTCTACTTTTCTTCTTAGTATACACCAGATTTCAAATGCACTCCATTTCATAGCAGCACATATATAAAGCAGCAACACCTGGGATACACAAAGTGGAGCACGGAAGGGGGTTGGAGAAGCAGTCAATCTGTTGAAAATACTTCTTTTAACGTGTTCCTTCAAAAAGACTGTCTCCACAAGAACCGAAAATTGCTCAACACCTGTGCAAGGCAGCTGTTCCTCTGTATTTTAGAGATAAATAAAAAACAGTGAGGACAAATTCTGAGCCATCCTGTGATGAATGCAAGCACCTCACTGGAAGCAGACTTATCTCAAAGATAAAAACAGTGTGGGTGAGTAAATACTCACTGTACATTTACATTCTTTACCAGTGGGGTGAAGCAGGAATTGAGGGGAAAAAAAGTAAGCCATACGACAGTGAACAAGAACCCATCAGATTATTTCACTTAAGAACACTTTAGATCTAATCCCTGTGAACATGAGCCTCTACCAGAATTTAAGTGCACTTTGGTTGCAACGTAATCCTACCTGCACTAGTGGAGACTGACAAAGGAGAGTAAAAAGAACGAACAATAAGGGTATTCTTTCTGCCTGATGTGAAGTCTATCTCTGTCCCATTACAATTACACTCCCATAATTTGCAACATCATGTTACAGATGCTAAAAGCTCTACAAAAACATCTCATTTCCTTCCCTCTGCTTTCTTACAATAGTCTGAAAACAACTGATTCTTGAGTGTGTTAAGGATTTCAGGTATTGCAGGTAGAGCGCATCCAAAGTATTTTTATAAAGTTGTATATTTTCATAAAGTTTTAAAATGCAAACCTTTTCATTAAGAAATGTCAGCTTCCTTCAGGTTTGTCAATCACAGAGCAAAGAACAACTATTATGGGCAATATTCCAAAGCTAAAAAGCTCCCAACGATAGAAATGAGATTTAAATTACTTTGGCTCTGAGTTGAAATGGATTTTGTAACAAACATCATGCAAAAATAAAAGTTAAACTTGCTTTCTAGTTTTAACTTGATTAGAAGCAGTTGCACATATTTTTTACAAATTCAGCACAGCCAAGTAGTGCAGTAGCAAAAACAATTTATGAAGAACTGTTCCTGACTTGTTTAGAGCACTGAAGATCAAGTTGGGCAGGGGAATCTGAATAGTTTTCCTGCATTCCAGCCAACCGGAACAAAAGAATGTAACTCTCCAACAGCAATCTAGTATTTCAGAGTCATTAGATTTAAAAATAAAATTATTCTTATAAACCAGTTCTAAATACGAAAATATTTCATATCACTCATAATTCATGCATTAATGTCTAACCATTTTAGTTTTTTCTGTTTTAAAGTTCTGGATTAAAATTTAAATACAGATAAGAAAAGCAAACCACATCCAGAAAATAAGTTTAATACAATGATGACATCCCCAGCCCAAGTTATCTTGTGTTTCAAAGGAAACATTCATGTCTAAGCTCCTTACATCGTTAGGAAGTTTCATTTTAAAAACAGAATGAAGTCCAGGATATCAGTCAGACAGGCATCACAAATAGCACACTTCAACAAATAGGCTTAGAGTTACCATATTGTTTCTCAGCATACGCAAAGATTAATACACATGGCATATAAATATTAACGCATTTCCTGCCTCAGATGCTCCAGCATTGCCAATAGAAATCAGTAACAAATGAATTGTCTTACAAACACAGGACAATACGAGTATTTCAAATAACTGCAATTTTTTTGCAGCTGAAAGCCTGCAAAACCGTGCAAGCAATTCCTCTCGCATAAATTTGCTCCCATCACATTCATTTAACAATAATATCACAACTTCAAATACCTGATGCTCAAAGCAGTTTCATTTGTAACCTTAAAAATACTAGTTATCTCAGATTCCTTCTGGTTTATTCTCTAAAAAATCTTATGGTGGCAGCATTTTAAATAACACTCCAGCTTACTAGGACTAGCATTAGATGTGGAGGCAGGGAGGGAGAACTCAGCCACAGTTAACAGAGACTCTTGACCCGTTCAAGCACAGCAGACTGTCAATACCCAACTTCTGAACATCAAAGCACAAGTTTATTCCCCTCCCCACCTGCATCTGAGAACACAACAGCAGCTCAGCTCAGCACTATTTGAGAAAGACAACAGGCAGTGTTATGCAGTTATTGCAATAGCAGAAAAACAGCATTCAACTAAGCTGCTGAGTCAGGGGAAGTGAAAAGTACTAAAGCAGCATTTGCCATGTTCCTTTCTTTTGTCTGAATTAACTTAAAACATGGCTAGCAATGCCTCTGCACATGCACTACAAACATACTACAGCCAAAGCTACACTCTAGGAGAGGCAAATAGTACTGTGGGATTACAGCTTTGTAGCAGCCACTGCTGTACCTGACTTTCAACTCCTTTTGCTCCTGATCCTCTGCATAGCATTCTTCCTTTCTTGTGTCTCCTTTTTGCCTCCACAATTTCACCAATTGGCTAGCAGGCTTGCTTTAAGGGTCACTCCTGTTTGCGTTTGCTCCACATGAACAGTTCTTGATGTTGTAAGGTCATCTGAATGCAATTGCAACTTTGGCTCATGCACAGATTTCCTCGCCCTCTCTTGGCAGAGCAGCTACACAAACTACCAAACTGAATCAAAAAGGGTTAGGCTACTCGTCTTTTCAATCTGTTGCATTAAGACCTGGACTTTTTGAGTGCATTTTACAGTATCTACTCTTAACTATGTCCAAAATTTTTAGTTTGAGCACAAAGCAGTATAGAGAACTGTACACAAACATCCTCTGGACAGAACAGATGTTAGCAAATCTTTTCATTTTAAACACCACATAGAAAGCAGAACAGTAAAGTGTATACCATATGAAAACACTGCAAAATCTTTCCAGAATCTTCACACAAGTAGTAAGATTTATCTACAGAGCAAAATAAAGCAGTACTTTAAAACTGCATAGAGCTCAAAAGAAGAAGTCTTTAAATATTGATGAGAGAATAGAGCTACAAGCTTATGTGACAACCCACAAGTACTCCCAAAAATTAAATCCCACTTTGCCAAAATTAACTTTTAAAGTAAAGGCAGTCACAAACTTTGCCCTTCTCAAAATGGCATTTTTTATATAGTGCATTACCTGTCACCTCAAACTTTTGAGTTTTAAGAATTTCAGCAGACTGAAATCAGTCATATGGTGAATGGTGGATCTGATGAGGTGATTTACATTTGGAAATATAAATCTATTCCCAAATGTGCTTCTATACTTCAACTTAAGCTTGAACTGAAACACCTGCAATAGAAGAAATTAAATTTGAGCCTAATAGTGAAGCAATGAGATCTAAAGTTGTTTCAGCAACACACAGAACTAAGAGACAGATTTCTTGTTCATACCCTTTGTGTACAAGTTGGGATTTTAACAGATGTTTCACAGCAGAGAAACTGTCTTCTGAAAATTTTTTGTTTTCATTCATTTTTAAGTTAAGTTACAAAACTCAGTTTTTCTGAGAACTACGAATTTTTCAATCAACATTTTTCTTACAGGTTTCCCAGTGAGTCCATGTAATTACCACCTTCCATCTGTCTTGCATGTACCTTCAGCAGTAGGAACATATGCTGACACTATAACCAAGAATGAATTGACAGTAAGATTTTTTATCCTCTGCCAGTCTGTGCCACTCTTAAAAGAGTGAGATAAATTAGGATTTAACTCTAGTTGACTGGCAACTAAATCTTGTATTAGATTTGCTTGGGTTTATTATTCAGCAAAGTTTATTCCAAAACAGAAGTCACTGCTTTGTATGCAATTCTGGATGTGAACTGCCAGATCAGTATACCTTGAACCTTCAAGATACCCAGGCACAGTCAGTAAGCAGCAGATTATTCTCCAAGCAAATGGGCACAGGAATAGACTGCCTTAATGACAAAAGTCAAAAATAAGTTATATGGCTACTGTAAGAAAGCTATAAGCCAAATACAGACAAAGTTCAGAATTCATATAGAGAGAGATTAAAAATCTTGAAAAATTGGCTTAAGCACAGGAACACAGGAACTTTTTCCACTTTCCTCATCTATGCCTACTCCATTCCAATTTAAATAATTTATTTGTTATTAAATAAAGGAATCAACAACCATTCATCTCACTTTTACAGCAGTTTCTGTCAAGATACTCTGCTGAACAGTACCTGAATAAACTCTTACTGAATGACCAAACAACCCTTTAATTTTTATTTTTTTTTTAATTGGACTGTATGTATAAATCCCAAAGCACCTTTTATTCAAGATGCTGGCAGTACATAAAATGTGATTAAATTCTGGCAGAAGTGCAATCAGCTCTGGTCCTGAAGGATGGGAAGACAAACGACAGATTTGGACACCTGGGCATTGCTCCAGATTTTGCAAAACCATAGAATCAAAGGACTTTAAGGAAAAAACAAACAGGTTTTAGTGCTATTTACACACAGATTTTTATGAGGTCACCTTGCTGACAATATACAACCTTCAAAACTTCAAGGCATTAACTAGATGTTTCCTCCTTACCCATAAAACATTATGCCAACATAGTAGGAACAATCCAGTACAGCATGACCTACATCATCCATCTACTCTCACTGCATATCCTCAAGACTCTCTGATTTGTGACAGTACTGCAGAGATATTGAAGCAAGGTAAGTCTACTGTCTGGCACACCTATTCTTTGATAGCCCATTTGCTATGCAAAAAACCCACCCCAACAACAATACAACAAAATTATAATAAGCCTATATGCAGAGCACAAAATTTCTTGATTTCTTTTATCTGCAATGTGCTTAAACTCAATATTTCTGAACTATTTTATTTTGTTAGTTTTTAACATAATTTTCACTACTATCTTTCCCTGGTGATGAGGAATGAAAAGGTCATTGTCTTTAAAAACAATCTAAAGAGAGATTGGAAGAAGGAGTCACTTATCTGTACTAATAACTAGTGTAGTTTTACTAATGCAAGGTAATAAAAGTTCATCCTTTGTAGTAACTGATACTGGCACAGTGAGTGTAAAGATCCTAACTCAAATGATGGACCAAGAAAGTTAACAGAGAAAATTGTGGGTCATTTTTCCAGTGAGGAATATCCCCTCACTGGCCTTTCATACCCACACAAGCAAGTATGTGTTCAATTTGAAATCCTTCCTCTGCAGCTTCTCTGAAAACACTGTACGTAGGCAGGATAAATTATTATTCACCACTAGAATATTTGGAATGTGTCTCAGCTTTTCAGATGCCCAGGCGTAGTCAGTAAACAGCAGATTATTCTCTGAGCAAATGGGCAGAGCAGTAGACTGTCTTAATATTAAAAGTGCAAGATAAATTGCATGGCTACAAACCAAATACAGACAAAGTTCAGAATTTATATGAAGAGATTTAAGACCTTGCAAAAATAGGCTTGAGCAGTGTAACACAGGAACTGTTTCCACTTTCCTCCTCATCTAATGGACATTTGTAGTCTAGTATTAAAAGAAGTTAAAAGGAACTCAACCTGGGAAATAAGACTAAAACAAAAGCAGCTTGTTCCCCTAGTAGTCCTTTTCTGCCTTAGCAATCCTACACCATGAAAAACAAACCCCAAAGCAAAAACCATCCCTACCCCCACAAAAAACACACAAATTGAAGAAAAACACGCAGGCCTTTTACCAATTTGCACAATATATAGAGGAAAAAAAAAACCCCTGGGGACAGAAGTTGAAAGCAACAGATTACAAAGCATCTCTCCCTGACTCTTATATGTTATGCCTACAGCAATACCCAACACCTCCATCAATAACTTACACAAAAAGGTCACACAGCTGAATTCACCTGTTTCAGATACCATCAGGGAAATTTTTACTAAGGATCAGAACATACCAAAGAAACCCTGAGGCCTCCTCCCCGTCTCTGTTCTCTTCCTCTACACCCCGTGTGCTCAATACGCATCTCCATGCTACAGGAGACACTAAGAGCTGCAAGTGTCTCCACATGATGGGTCAAGTAAACAAGTGGTTTCCAGTTTGAACCAACCACTGTGGGTCATTCTTCATATCTAAAGATGGAAAGAACAAGTTCTTCCGTACTCTGGAGTGTGCAAATTTTCTTCCTTTGAAATACATCAAACAAATCATACCTAGGTTCCTAGCATGAACAGAGCAGGAAGATTACATTTAAAAGGAACTTTACCATTCCACATTAACAAGAAAGGACAGCGTAGAAGACAAGCAGTGATGCTTACGTTGTGTATCTGAATGAAAACGTCTCTTAAGAAAAAGAGGAAAGAAGGAAACTTTGGTGATTATTAGTTAAGAGAGTTGAGCCCACACCCGATAGACTTGCACAGGTCCCCATGCCAGGGACCTGCAGGGACTGGCTGAGGAACAGAGATCAGAGCCAGGTACAGCCTGCAGTAACAGGCAGCAGCTGCAGAAGGCTGCATCAAACATGCAGTACATCTGCCCCTATCCACATGGGAGCCTCCTGTTCCAGATGGCAAACAGGTACTGAAGACTGCAGGCTTTTTTCTGAAATCAGTTTAAAGAAAGGCAGACAGCACAAACTGAATAGATAGTCAGCTGGTTTGAAATAAAAACCGGCTTGGTGTCATCCTGATTATGCTAAGAGCCCCCAAAACAGTGTCAGGAGGTTCCCAGAAGAAAAGCAGACAGTATGCATATGCTATCCCTCCCTCAGGCCCAAATCCCTCTGCCTCCAAATCTGTTATGAAACACTGGTTGTAACTACTAAAACCAAAACATTTCAGAATAGATGTCAGACTAAAAGCAAAGATGAGTTTTCAATATTTAAGCTTTCACCCATAATTCCACAAAAAATTAAGATAAGTGTGCTTTTGGGGGCAAATAATAAGAGAATTTGGCTTCTGCTTGTATTTTAACATAACTTAAGACAATTCCAGCAAATCCCTGTATGCCTCTAGGCAGCCTAACTCTTCCTTCAGCTTACATCTGCCAACCCAAAACACTAAACTGATCCCTTCATTTTTCAAATGTCACCACCTAACCGTCAGGATTGTTAAGACTGAGTTTATCTAGCAGTCAAGTCAACCAAAGGTCCAATTATTCCCTCAGTTACAGTCTAGTAAATCCAGTATAGCTACACTACTTTGGATTTACACCACAGCAATAGTACAGCACAGTAGAGCATAAAACTAAAAGCTATTAACTAAAAGACAATTTAAATTAACATTTTCTCTACTTAAGTTTAAACTTTTTGGTTGGCTGGGACTTGTAAACACAAAGTCCCCACCAAGAAAAGTATCCCTATCAGTGAGACAAGCTAAGCTAAATTACTCATACTCCAACAATCCTATGTAACCACACATACCCACAGAACATCTAACCTCTCTGTTTGACAGCCCAGTGTTGTATTCAGATATGGTACCATTTAATTATGAACTGGATTGCTAGAAGAGAATAGGACAGTTAACTTACTGCTGTTTAATGAGCACGCTCTTGTTAGTTGTGAATACATTCACTGTACTCATTAAATCAGGAGGCACTGGGGTTCTGAATACATCATTAAAAGGATCCAGGAATGCTGCTGCTTTGTTCAGCATGACTACATGCTCTGCTTGACAGTTGGAAAATGAGCAAGAAATTTAAGCCCCTTCCTGTTGGGCCAGCAGATCTAATTTTAAACTAGGACGAGGGAGAGAGAGTGGGAGATCTGCTACTTCAGAGCTTCACTCATTTAGAACACAAATTTCTCTTCCTACTGCTGACTTAATGCAGTAACATGCTCAGTACTGTAAGACAGCAATAAAAAGAAGTGTCAAGCTTGGGGGGGGAGTAAGGGAGGATACCTAAAAAAAGTTTAAAAATAAACAAACTCATAGCCCATTTTCAACATCCCCAAGGAGCAGGAGTGTGCACTAATCTATCAGTCTGCTAATTAGCAAAATGGACTTCATAAAACAAATACATGCATACCCCTAAAATGGCAGTTCCCACACTATTTACAGTATACTGATTAAGCTGGGAGAGGGCTCCTGTACATTCTCACAGAGCAGATTTAGAACATATGTTCAGTGAGAGGATGAGTTTTCTTCCCTTACTGACAAAGATACACACCCACATGAGAACCTACAAGTCTACAGCATTCTAGAGTTACAGGGAAATTAACACATAACTGGCAACTGTTCAGCTCAAATCCATTGCATGGAAGCATTTTTTACCAAATGAGGTATATGAACCAACATCACTTACAGCATCACTGGAGCTGCAGAGAATCCTGGAAGATTTAACAGTCACAAGTGCTTGCTCTAGCATATCTTTGGGAATGGAAAGTGGATTTCTGAAACATGTTTATAACAAGCCTTCCTTCTCCTCTCCTCCCACCTCATACACAGAAAATTGGTGGGGGGTAGGGGGCAGAGCTGACCAGGACTTAATACTCTCAGTGAAAGGCTGTGCAAGACTCAACCACTTTAATCCAAGCAATTATTTTTCAGTTAGAAGGTTGTTGATACTGTAAGAAGCTACATAAATACTGGATTCTAGTCAAACAAAGAGTGCTACCTATGAGAGCAAGCTTAATACCACTGGGGTAAATGTGCTCCCATCATGCAGACATGACAGCTCACCTCTTACCCTGGGAAAAACATGTTCTAACCACTCATGTTACCACATTAGGACTTTATTTGCTCCAGGCTTCAGAGCTCATCAAGATCCCAACTTCCTCAGTTTTGCCAACAAAATAATCTTCAGGAAAAAAATCCTTCTGATTAAGCAGTCAGGCTTAATGCAACATGCCATGACTAATCCTCTTAAAATTTTCTCTGGATCCCACACTGTAATCTCAGTAACACAGGAGAAACTGTTCTTTTCATAGGAGCTATGTGA
The DNA here is from genome assembly GCA_013397135.1 of Pachyramphus minor. Taxonomy (NCBI): domain Eukaryota; kingdom Metazoa; phylum Chordata; class Aves; order Passeriformes; family Tyrannidae; genus Pachyramphus; species Pachyramphus minor. The sequence continues at coordinate 679,193 of VYXB01002944.1, read as the reverse complement.
CTGTGTGGACTGTCACAATCTTACTCATTTAGCGATTGATTACTCAGTGCTACCAACCTGAGTTATCAACACCTGGGTTTCAGCTCATGGTCCAGCTCACCTGGGGCACAAGCACACAGCAGTACTCTCAAATGACCAGGTCCAAGCTGTAAAGCAGCACTCACCCACATCAACCACCAAAGACTGCTGGGGTCACATCCCACTGCTCTCCACAGTGCAGTACATAGATGCACTAGTTTTGATTGTTTAATTTGGGTACTGTTCTCTTTAATCATTCTAAAAAGCTCTGTACGAGAGAGCTTTCTGATTAGCGTTAGGAAGCTGAGAGATGGATATATAAAAATAAAAACTTATCAACTGTTGCATTTTCTTCCCTTAACAGAGGGCAACTCATGCACAATCGCAGCTGGTTTAACTCAAAAAAAATCACCACGCACTTTAATGACAGAAAGGAAAAGATGATGTATAGGGAATTGTTTAAATATTTGTTGTTCTGCTTAGCAACAACACACTTACATGGCTAAAAAACCCACAACACAGGAGATAGAGAGACGTACTTGTTACTTATTATAAATAGTTTGCATTCTTCAGATCCTTAGATACTTTTGGCCTGCAATTCAGTCAGACTTGCATCTTCCTGGTAGATACCTCCCTTTTGCATTTTGTACAACATCAAAAGTTCACAGAATAATAAGAAGCTTGTGGTTTATATTTTAAGGATATTTAAACTGGTTAACTGACTTCTAGTGAGGATACAAATTACACATTCAAAACAAGACACACTCTTTCTTTGTGTCATCATGAAAGAAAAAACGTGCTTTTCTTCATGCTATGTGCTGTATCACCATAACATAATCTCATTATTAATACCTCTTTGCTCTATGTATATTACATCTCCTATTGTGTCTCATCAATAACATTCAAAATCTTTGCATTAAATACATACACAAAAAGTAATACCAAAAGGGCCCTGTCTAAATAGTGGTGTTAATGAAAATAGAAAAGAAACACTTGAATGGCAAAGCACGTGCACTTCCAAACTTAAGTCCTGGCTAACCCCTCAAGTCCTCCTTCTCAAGCAAAGCAATTGTATTTGTTCTCATATGAACACATTTTTTGTTCTTGTTTCAAATACTTCAAACTGGTTTTTAATACACTGAAGTTAACACATATATCTTGTCCAGCTACAAGGGGGCGGGGGGTGGGGGGAGGGAATCTGTTTGTTGCATGGAAAAACAATTTCTCAGACATTTCTTTTTCCATGTATTCCACTGCACCATATGTGGGGGCTGGAAGAGAGCCTAAGAACATCTGCCACAGACTTTAAAACCCCTAATAATAGCACAGCTGGTGTCCCCAGCCTAATGGTCTCAGCACAGACTCATGTGACCACTCCTGACTCTGGCCCCCAACCCAGGCAAAGTGCAGAAACACTCATAGGTTGGACACCGTTCATTCTAAACTCGATTTGCATTTCACTAAAGAACAAACACAAAAAGCAAGTTGAAATCCTTGCATTTCAAGCAGTTCAATAGTCACCGATTCCATAGGATTCCCATAGGATTTCCTCCTGCTCCTTTCATTAAATTCCAATTTAGCAGAGCACTACTTATTCCACAAAATGAAGCTCCTCAAGTAAATAACTAGAAATCCCAGTGATGCAGGGCTAGACACATAAAATGTTTGACTGCATTTAACTATACTACAGAGATGGTGTTTGGGTTTTTTTCTCCCACTGAACTCACGGACTACCTTCATTCCTGTCCATTTAGTTTACTTAAAAACAGCTGTTACTACCACCTTTCTTTTAAACATTTTCAAAAGCACTGGTTTATAGAGGAGAAAATGCATATTTCAGAGAGAAAAAAAAAAGGCAGAGGAGCACAGAACTCAGGATGTGAAAATACGTTTTAGCTCACGGAGTCAGCATTGGGCATTAACAGGTATTTGTCACACAGATGTTTTAGGGAAAAGTCTGAGATTTCCCATGCCCAAAGGATGCAACTGTGTGAAGGAGGGAACAAAGAAAGCAACATTCACATGGGGGTGAGGTGCCTGAGACTTTCATTACGCTTCAGTCCACACTCTGCCCCCTCTACTGTTTCATCTGTAAAAAAAAGCAGGTAGCTTCCAGTAGTTAACCAGCATGAATTCACTTTATTATTTAACGTAACATGTGCAGGTGGGCCTATGAAAGGTATGTTTAGTTACTTGCAAAGCACAAAGAGGTGGCTATCATAGCAAATTGCTGTATCCACGGTAACAAGACTGGATACTGAGCTCCAAATTCCAAGAAAAATCCATTTAATCAGACTACTCTAAAATGCCACTGTGACACCAACATCCTCATCAGAAAACGTTTTCATTCTTACTTCTCATGAGGGAGAGAGGGGAGACAAACCCAAAAGCACAAAAAAGCACTACTTTGTAAATTCCCACACTGTCCAACAACTTTGGCCCACTTTAAAATAAGAGACATTTAACAGATAATCGCTCTTAATTTGTACCACATCACTGAACAACAAAGGAAAAAAAAGAAAATAAAGAGCAAGTTACTTTTTAGTTTTGTATAAAAGCACCAAAGTCTGAGAAAGGAAAACATGCTAGACCAAACCAGTTACAGTAATCAATTTGGCTGTGACAAACAGTCACGCATAAGTTATCTGTCTTACTCCTCCTACTAGCCCTCTATCTGATCCATAACTTCTCTCAGAGGTGTAAGATCAAGGTAAATTTTAGGTAACATTTTTAAATCAAGTCTCATAATCAGGCTATTAAACTATTCAAATGCGCTTATTTCTGACTTAACTATGAACAAAGGTGTATTTTAAGAAACTAGGAATATTGTCCCACCTTTTCAAACAAAATCTAAACATTGGCAAGAACTATGTCAGAGGAGAAACAAAAACCTGCAGCAAAAGAGCCTCTATTGAAAGAAAAGATACAGCCGCAAACAACATCAGCTTGATCATGAATTCTTAATTCCAAAAACTGTACAACACAACTACCTATAGAAAGCTGTATTTATGTGGGTGTGCTGTAGATTTCTGACTGCAGACAAGGCAAACCCGCTCCCTTCCCACCTTACGCTGCAACTGGGGAGTTAACTGTGCGACGGCAGCAACAGCTGCGCCACAAGTGTTGACAGTGGCTGTAGCAAATATCTGGGCTGGCACCACCAATGAATTACACTGCTTTTTAAAAATAAATTTGACATCAGACGCACTAAAGAAGTCGACTGTTGCTGTGCTGTTCCCTGTGTAACAGATACAGTAACTACATATAAGACACATGACTCCCCTCAACTTGGCAGAAAAGGCCGCTGTTCACAAAACAAGCATGATCTCTCAGGGGCAGAAACAATTTGCAAAGTTCTCCTATGTTAGTCAGGCCTTAACTTCTGGCTTGGATTGACCACATAACTACTACTGTTGTCCCCAAGTTTTGCCTCCTCACTTGCTCAAGGCCCAAATTTCGTTTCCCTTTTTCTCTGGTGCTACATGCTGTAGCTCCAAGCCCCAGGTGACAGAAAGCAGGTAAAGACAAGGAGGCCTGATACGTCCCACACTTCAAAGAGACAGAGCCTAGTTATCTGCACTATTTCATTCAATACAACTATATCTGCACAAATTTACAGGTGCTCAGCCTTACTCTGCTCATGAGATGAAGCTCCTGATCAAGAAAAGACCAGGAATCTTAACCAGCAGGCTGTCTAGCCCATCTGCATGCTACGTCCTTCCTCTCAGCAATTTGTAATTTATCCAGAAAACAGTTCTCTCTTCCTGAGTATTTAAACATGTGCCTTTATTAAGCAGCTGCCCTGACAGAACCTGTATTTTTCTATTCAGGAAGCTACAGGCTAGGGTATAAGACAAATAAGGCTGTCAGAGGACAAAGACACAATGCAAACATTGTATAACTGCAAAGTACAGTCATAGATAGACACAGTTTCCACAACCTGCAATAATTCCTGCTTGGCCTGATTCCCATCTCTCTGGAAATATGTCTCTGACAGTACTGCTGCACACAGTCTGTAGAAGATTGGAGGTGGATGGGGGAGATGTTACAACATGATAAACTAATCACTAACCATAAATAACATCAGATCACAGGCACATGGAGTTATAAAGTAGACTAGAGGCCTTCCAAGCCACAACACAGCTTGGTTAATGAGACAGTCCCTTACTTTACACACCCTTCATATTCAGAGTTGCAGTCTGATTCACGCCAGCTAGCATTTATATAAAGAGGTGATAGGGTCTAGTGAAAGTGACTTGACTGAACTTAACTCAAACAGTAACAAACCCTTGAAGCACACACCATGTAACAATTACCTATATCACTATCTATAAATCTTGTGCTACTTAATATCCCCAGCTTGAATAAGTATCAAAGAAGAGTTAACACAAGTGGATAGCACACTCACACCACCGCAACTGTGTACTGAGCTGGGCATACACCCTATACAGGAAGCAAAACTCGGACAAAATACCCAAGATAACACCACTATGCTCAGCTGCATTTACCAGCACTGAGTTGAAACAGGTTAACAGACTAAATGTGCCCTCCTGTTTACAACACCTCCCAAGCAAACCCCACCCTTCTAGGTGCAAAAGATAACCGGTCCAAGTTCAGCGTCAGTGTTGCCGAGAGATACATTTTTGCTCCTTTCCTACCTTCTTCTCGCTTAAGCTGCACCTGTACTTTACCACAAAGTATCGTATCCCAGGGCACAATGAAAAAGTGGAAGCGTCAGTGCTTAGGTATTGAAAGAGCCACTAGCAAGTGCAAAAGACAGAGTTATTTCATGCTCTCATTTGCTTTGTGATCATGTGGAAGTATGCAATTCCAAAAGCTCCAAACAGGGTAAAGCAAACATACACTGGGCAGACCTCAGTGAGCTCTCTTAACCTGAAGGTCATATTGTCAGCACTACAAATGTGGAAGCAGCTGCTGACATTTTGACACGGTCTCCATACTGCAGAGTGCAATCTCCAAGACACTGTACTTCAAAGACACATTTGAGGTGTCAAAGATTCCAGACCCTGTCAAGGATTCCAGACTCTTCTACCTCCACAGCTGAGATAATGTACATACCACCTATACTCAGCCAGGCTGTGCTACTGTATCCAATAGCAGTGGATTCAGGCTTTTTTGTTCTGTTTTTAATTGAAAAGTAAGAAACTTGGAGGTCAATATAAGCTCCCAAGACAAACTACTGGCCATACTGGACCAAACAACATGTCTTGTAGTGTAATAGATCCTTCCAAAATCTACTCCCCCCCAATCACTGTATTCCTTTCTCCGTCTCCACCTTTTTCACTTCAGACAAGCTAAGGGGGATCTTTGAACAAAAAGCAATAAGTAACAACATGTTTAACCCTTGTGACTCAAGTATGGTTTTGCTGTTCTAGAGTGAAAATGGCAAACTATGCTAAATGTACACTCATCTCCTTGCCTCCTGCAATTCTTTCCCAAAAAAAGCAAAGATAACCCTCAAGATGCAAAAAGTAAGCAACCAACCAACCCCTTTAAAAATCAGTAATCCACATCTTCGTGGTTTGGACTTTAATCAAGGAACCGTTCCTGAGTTACAGGTCATATTCTGCTTCTCGTAATTGATAGGCTTTTACATCTGTAAATATGTTTCCAACTTCTATTAAAACCTATTCTCCAAAATGTTACTGAATCCTCTAGTTCAGAAATGCCCTTTTTTATGACAGTTTTAACAGGTAGTTTATGAAGTTTTTGTTAGACATGCCACCTAACTGTATTGCACAACTTCTTTCAGCCACCACAGCAATTTCCTGGTATCTTTTATGGAAAAAAAATATTTAGAAAAGAAACTCATAAAATAATTATTTGGGTTTGGGTTTTCTTTAAGAGCTAAATCTTAAATAAGATGCTTGCAAATGTCTTTAGTGCCCTTAAAGAAAAAACAGTGCTTTAATATACTGAGATGCCAAAATCCTTTCACTTTTCTGGTGGTAATTGACAATAGCATTGAACAACGCATTGTCCAAAACAGTCCCTCCCAAAGTCCATTCTTTAGCTTCACATATACTGAGTTACAAGATGGCACACAGCTGTATATGTTTTCTATCACAAAACAAACAATAGTTTCCAGTTAGAAATCAGGACAACCAGGAACCACCAGTTCTCATTCGGAAGAGAATTTAATTACCTGTTGTAGGATTCACATCAGAGCTAGAAGCCCTGCTCATGCTTTCCTGATATCTTAATAAGTATTTTATAGCTGTTCAGTCTTAAGGGTCCACTAATTAAGAAAAACACCCAAAAAACTTCCATTGCCCACCATTATAACTGCTGCTTGCTTACCTTCTCCAAGAAAGGTCTGAGGAACAAAGAAGAGAACGCAGTAGTACATCTGCTATAACAAGTCATGTTACAAACTGATCATTTCCCTGACTGTGCAGCCCCTCCCATTTCCTCTTACTCATTTCTCCTGCTACAACATTATATCATGTCTTTATCTCCAAGTTATTCCTGCTGGTCATAGGATCAAAACAATAGGCTTGCTCCTAGGTGCATTTAGGAATTTCCTCTAAGCCTTCTTGACAAGGTAATTAGTGCTAATTTACCAGATAACAGAAACAATCCTCCCCATGCAATTCTGCTTATCAAGATTGCTAAAATGATTTGGCGGTTTGCTTTCTTTCATTTAAAAACAAACAAATAAAAAATACCCAAAACAAAACAGACTCCAACAAACCACAAAAACTCCCACACAACTAACAAATCATGTAATTTTGGTAACGTTAACTGTTATTTTTAAAGACATCTATATAACCCAGTGCATACATGTTAAATACAAGGCATGGTATATACACTAAAGCAAACTAAACACCAATTGGCCTTGCCTGCACATTCCTGCATTGCCTTTGTGCCATCTCCATCATTCATCTAACTCCCCAAGAAAGACAAACTAGTAAAAAACTAAACCCAAAGAAACAATACAAGTTTTTCAAACCATGTTTTTCCAATTTGCCTCCCTGGCTTATTTCCCAGTGGGTAACAGTCAGTATGAAAGATCTGTGGGCAAAGCAGTACAATACACAGTTGGTGACAAGGCAGGACTATCCCCAGCAGAGATGGTAAACTGTGAGGCCAGGTTAATCTGGCTGTAAAAGCAGAGCCTTGAGGCACACACTTTCCCAATCAACTCCTTCTAATATTAGTGTAGGCTGTCCTGAGAACACACTCTCACCGTACTGCATGCTTACACTGAAGCCACATACCCCTGTCACTCCTTTTTCCTCCCAGAGACATTGGTTCTTTTTCCACTCCACATTAATGTGATCAGGAACACAACCTCATTGGAAAGGCTAAGCCAAGGGGATGGCGGAGTCAAACCACTAAACCAAGGCACTGTGTTGGCTTCAGCTGTGAGGATTTTCAAATATTGGTGTTGCAGTGCTATCTTCCAAGCTTCACTGCCATAAGAACAGCAATCCCTGGTGGGAATGAAACCATCAATACTTCCACTAACTAGCGTGTGCTTAATCATGACACCAGACGGGTGAGGGAAACCACTAGGTGAGTGCCCAGAGCCAGAATTTACAGATCCTACACAAGGACTAACCCAAGACTAAACAGCAAAGGCCTCCTCTGCAGTTACAGAGAGATGAGGTTTGTTTGCCCAGACCAATTCAATAGCTGCAGGAAACTGATGCTGAGAAGCTGACTGGCAACAGAAGAGCCAAGAAACAGTTTTGTTCTTGCTGAATTCACGCCTGCTAGAAGAGCAGCGCTGTGCTAGATTTACAAATCCAAGAAATAATCCATTTAGTCTGTAATAATCCATTATTAGTGGGCTGAAAGGAAGAAAGGTCAGCTTTAATCCACAAAAGAGTTACCTCAATTTGTTTTTTAAAGACAGAAATACCTCCAGGAACTAATCAGAAAAGATTCCTGTCCTTTTTTCCAAGACAAAAATCATATTTCCCTCCTCTCTTTCCTGCTATTCAGTATAACAATACAGAGGGACACCAATAAGAAAACCTTCAATTTTTTCCTTTTATGTCAACATACAGCAGGTGTCCTCTGAAAGTTGATAAATAGTACAAAATGGGTGCAGTGTTTACTCTTGGAGGGCGGATATTACTAAGTCAGGCTCAAGAAACTGAGACTGACTTATCTTGAACATTCACCAGGGGACAAAGTGAGATGACTGTGTGTCTTGGAAGTGCTCTGTTCCCAGCCTGTGAAATCCCTGACTCCATTTTTGTACACTGATCTTTTTCATAGCAACGCCCTAGGATTACACTGATAGTCCATCAGTTTTACTGAAGGTAAAAAGAACATAGAAATATCATTAAAATAGCTATTGCAGTTGTAGCACGATCTAATCCTGCACAACCTATCTGCCAGACATGTATTTAAAATTTCTGTAAAATGCACTCAAATTACTTGAGCAAGTCATACACTCTTCAGGGAAAGGAGAGTCTTCTGGCCCACCTGGAGTTTTCCTTTTGTAAGAGGACTAAGGATGTACACGAACAACCTTAGTCATGTAGGGAAAAAAGGTACAGGTGTAGCACACATGTCTACTGAGGCAGTTACCTATTTCACATACTCTACCCCATCAGGTCCTAAATAGTTACAGTGTGCCAATCCACTGATCCTAGGAGACTGACAGTCTTTTAAGAGATACTCACAAGAACTGGATTTAATTCTAGTACTGGCACCAATTCCTGAATTATCTCAGTCAAATGTTTTGATCTTGCTGCCCCCCTTCACCCACTGCAAAGTAAGAGAAGACTGATTTTCATGAACTGTGAACTCAGTTCATTAGAAGTTCACATTGAATGTTTTGCAGCTTTTGCAATGCACAAGGGCAAAGTATTTAGGAAAGTTGCATTTGCCTGAGGTACAACAGTTCCTAAGTGAAATCTCATTTAGTAGATAAAAGCAGTACAAGTGAATGCCATGGAGAAATCAATGTCCTCTGCAGAAAAAGTGAATAACATAACATACAACCAATCGCATGACAGTAGAGAGCTCTTTGGACTTTGGGACAAAGGTTAAATATTGCACTTTTCTGGCAGAGTACTTTCTCAGACTTTTCATTCTAACAGCTTTTGATGTCTTGCCAAAATACAGCTTTCAAGAAAGTTGTTACCAAGTAAAATTCTAGTGAATAAATACACAAGTAATCAAAGGTTATAAACATTTCAGGCAATCAGAAAAAGCCCTTTCAGTTGCGATAGACTTATATTGGAAATTTGTGGCTCTCAGGTCAGTCACAAATCACTGGGTCAAGCTGTAGCATGCTCATCTACCACCTGACAACAGCAAATGACCCTCAGGAAGTACAGTCGTAAAGGACTGATCTTGCCATGACCTTCACAAATGCAGGTTTGCAAAATTCATTACAGGACCAAAGGCTCCAAGCAGGTAATGTTTTTGGTAAACACTTGGAAAACACCCCATCCACAAATTTCTCAAAGTGATCATTACTGCAGTATTACCCAAATACAACAGAAGCCTACTGTTCCTTTCTGAAGGCAGTGCAATTTGTGACTACAGGAGAAGATCTATCACAAGAAATCACGTTACCAGAAAGACTGATTTGCTCCTCATCACTTTACATCAACAATGCTTAATACCACCTCAGAAATAGCTAGTATGATCAGACGTGGCTGCAAAGAAATTTTGTTTAAGACAGGTTTAAAGGACAGCCTAAGGACATTGTTCCAATGGCTTCCAGTTTTGCTAATTTTACATATATTACTGGGAAATAGGATTTGCACAGATTTGAACGGCAAGGTTTCTGCTTACTGCAGAGGAGTGGCTGGTGCTCCCTTGCAAAGCATGCAAATGTGCAGTATCTGATAGTGAAACTAGGCTTTCTGGGACAGGCAATTCTGGACAGGCAATGCTGTTAGTAACAAAAGCTCCATTTCAGTAAACATTAAAGATGACAGTAAGCATAAAAGTCTTCATTTCCCACAAGCAGCAGACATAGATGTGACTTTTAAAAAAGACTCTCTTGAAACAAAACTTGCATTAGGACACCAAGTTATGGCTGCTGCCAGACCATAATTCATGCAGAGTCCTGATTTGCATGAAATTAGAGTCCAATATGACATTACCAGAAAGACTGATTTGCTCCTCAAAGGACGAATTTTAGAATTTCTGTGAACATACAAAAGTGCACCGATGAATTCCAATTTATGACAGTCGACTAAGGTCTTCAAAGAGGCACACATAACTAATTCAATGTATCCACAGTTTTCATTCTTCCCTTCCGGACTATAAATGTTTCCACTGCATGAATATTTTCCTAACCTTTGGTTTCTATTAAAAGATGGGACAACTCAGCATTATTTTAAACTTCACAGAAAACCAACGATAAGCAGTTTTTCCATGTGTTGTTTGAAGCACTGGAATTATTATGTAGCAGAGCAGGGGGTTCATACATGTTTTCCTTTAACTGGGAAACTGGATGAGGTGATCCCTCCCCTCTATTTGGCACTGGTGAGGCCACACCTTGGGTACAGTGTCCAGTTCGGGGCTGTCCAGTACAAGAGAAAGATGGACATACTGGAGAGAGTACAGTGAATGGCCACTTACACAAAGAAGGGAGAACAGAGCAGTTCGCTTATGACGAGAGGCTGACTGATCAGCCTGGAGATGAGAAGGACCAGGGAGATCTCATCAGTGTGCATAAATACCTGAAGGAAGGGTGCACAGAGGACAGAGCCAAGCTCTTTCCAGTGATGCCCAGTGACAGGATCAGAGGAAATGGTTGCAGCCTGAAACACAGGCAGTTCCCTCTAAACATCGAGAAACACCTTTAATCTGTGAGGGTGGCCAGGCACTGGCAGAGGTTGCCCAGGGAGGCAGTGAAGTTTCCACCCTTGGAGATATTCAGAAGCTGTTGGGACACAGACATGTACCATCTGCAGTGTGCTCTAGGACGACCCTGCCTGAGCACAGATCTTGGACCAGATGACCTCCAAAAATCCCTTCCAACTTTAACCATGCTTTGATCCACCAAACACAAAGTGGCAGCTCCTACAGAGCTCCTACCTTCACACAGGATCATGAAGTCTATTTTCTTCTTTTACAAGACATTGCCTGCAAAATTCCAGAAATATAAACTTGTAATCACTGTGTATTTCTGGTTTTTTGCATTTTTGCTCTACACCAGTCATTTTCGTTCTGCCATTCACTGACCTCCTTAAGAGGTCTACAAAAAGAAAGCAAGGAAAGATCCTTTACGCATTTTAACGCACCTTAAAACTTAAAGGTATTTTTAGACCCCCCCTGAAAAGTTAGAAGAGATTCATAAATCAAAAGCAGTAGAGAAAAAACAAATGTATATTTATTAAGACTTAATAAAACCTCTCGCTTCTACTTTTCAAACCCTCCAGAACCCATCACATAAGAAAAGTTTAAAAAAAGAAAAAAAAAAGTTAAAAAAGCATGAGCTATTTTCATACGGGTATCTTATTAGAAGAGCAACATTTAATGAAAAATACCTGGATAATTTGTCCCCTGGATAATTAAGAGTGGTTATAAGCACACACAGAAGAAGCATGTAGTTTTGATAATCAAACTAGATCACCCAGCTACTTTTTCTGGTCTTACAGTCTACAAAGAAAAACTTTTACCTGTTGACGTTACAAATCACAAGGGAAAAAATCTATCCTGATACTGTACAAGTTTTAAAAAGGGGAAGCTGTTCCAAATATATAATATAGACTATGTAGATAAATATAAATAAATATTTTAGATTATAAAACTAAAACCATACTGGTTTACACATTAAGTTTTGAGGATTGTGTTATTCATAATAAAGACTCCAATTTGTGGGCATCTTACTTAGGTAAGAACACTCAGAAATGCAGTCTGAACCAAAAGTTACCAAACTGAACATATTCAGATTTATTCTTATGAATGTTCTCATTTGCTCTCATAAAGGATATTGTCTGTGTACAGCCTAAGAACAGCAATTACTCAGTATTTCTCTCTTCTATTCATACAGGTGCTGGGAGTCAAGGACACACCATAATCACATAAATATGCAGTAGGTTATCGTCAGCCTCAGCATTAGCATCTCATCTACCAACACACAACCAGTGTTGGAGTGCAGCAGTTTCTAATTCAGCTTATGTTCACTGTAGACTTTCTCTCCTGACACCAAAGTCTCATCCACTTACTATTATTGCTTCCTTTGCCTCACTGCTAACAGCTGCTCAGCTGCCCAGAGAACAGACAATCTGATTGAAAATTAACCTTAAAAACACTTCTTGCCTGAGTCAAAGACTCAATTCCCAGCACTATCACACAGAAGGGGATATAAGAGGGAATCCATTGCCATGGGGAAATTTGCTCTGCTGGGCAGCAACACAGTCTAATGTCAAAACAAGCCAATAATGAAACTTTGCAAGAGCTTCTAAACCAAGCTCTTCTCACATTTCCTTCCTTCTTTCTAGTACTGTGACTGCTGCAAGAACTTCTGCTATAAATGCAAGTAAAAAACAGCAGGGCTCTAACATTTTAACTGGAATGCTTCACAAAAATGCACCCAAGGAAATAAAACAGTTGGAGAGCAGCATTGTCATTTGGGTTTTCAGCATCTAATGGACAGCAAGGTTACACAATCCCATCCAGAGGAGCTGTAGGACAAGGCAAAGAATTGACTCCAGTACAGCCACTCACCGATTTAACTAAAGCAAATCTGCCAACATAATTGAATCTAAGAATTATCTCAGAGCTAATCTGTTTGTGCTATCAATAAGCCTCTTAGCTGGTCAACCACAAGCAGGATGACTGTGTAGCATGACTTTTTGCACCATAATCAATAGACTCCAATAAAAACAGAAATATTGATGAATCAAAGTTCAAATAAAGGGCAGTTTGAGACAAAGAATAGTAGCAGCAAACTCCCGAAATTTATTTAGGAGACACCACATTACTCAATACAAAGTAGAATAAGTGCTTGTAAACTTGCAGCTATCTCAGTCAAACCACAGAGTAAGCAGGAAAGCTTTGAATCAGGCACCAACTGGTATCTTGGAAAGCCTATGTTAACAGGAAGTTCATTCTCAAGATTTTTATCTCTCCAAGTAGCACTGATCCCACAACTGAATCCACAAAATTAAGCCCTCCATACAGGTGCAGCATTCCAAGGCGGCAAGGGCATTGCTCAAGCAGTTTTAATGATACAAATGTAACCAGAGAAACATACCTTGACAGCACAGGCATTGAGGACCACAGACCAGTTTTATAGTTCCAGCATTACACAGCTTCGTACATTAACTGAGCTGCCTACAACTGACATGCAATCGCTGTCATTTAGTGACTAGAAAGCAGTTCTACTTACTGTGTTTTTACAGTAACTCTGAAAGCCACTTGGTGTGCATTCACTACTGGAATCCGTTCCTTTTCATAGCCCCTCCGCAGCACACAAGTGACAATCTCATTCCCAGCAGAAACAGGAACAACATGACCCTCACATGGGAAGATGCCAGTATGCCTTTGGTCACTTTACATGCAATTCAAGTGTATTTACTCTTTAACCTTGACCTCGGTGGCAACACTAACCTTCCTACAGAGACAGAACTGCCAGGTACACCTGGAGAAAAGGAATAGTTCAAAATGAAAACAAATCTAATTAAAACAGCCTACCTATCAATCGTTTCTCTGACCAAAAGGCTAAAACACAGCTGCTAATTCCATATTATAATTATCAGGATTTCCGATAGCTACAGACCAGTTATACCAGTCTGTCTGTTCTTATATTAATATGGAAGTATTGTGAAATAAGCACTCTGTGAAACCAAACAGGAGTTTTGTAAGAGTTAAAACAGAGTTATTCAAAAATACACCAATTAAGTGCCCGGCCTAATCTTGGAGACTTATTAGAGGAGGCACTCATTTTTCCTGAGGCACAGGGAAAGATATCCTTTCAAAATTTTAAACAAAGAACACACAATTTTCTGCCAAGTAACAAGAAACATTCCACCAACTTTGACTTGAATATCACTCAAAAAGCACTACATCCAGACAACTTAAAACAAATTATGTCCCACAAATGCTACTTCTGTTTCTAGCAGAAGGAGTACTAAACCACCCCTATTCTGGAAATCAAGAAAATTTTAAGGACTGCGGATATAAATAGATTTCAAACAAATACAACTCATGCACTGCCCTCCCCCTTAATTATCTCCCCTCTCCCAAGGGAAATTTTAAGCAACATAGGACATTGTGACAAAGAAAAACACGTACAGCTTTTAGAAAGGAGCTTTCAGCAGATGCTGCCTCAGTAGCACTCATTCTGAGAATTCTTCCAACTAAGATATTTGAAAAAAAAAAAAAAAAGTCCCTTGCAGTCTATCACAGCAGATACAGTGGGAATTCTTAGCATTTTTCCTTTTTAGCATTATAATGACAACAGTAAGAAACAATAGTATTGATCAAGCACATATTTAAAGCAAAAATATTTAACCTGAACTAATTTCTGCGATACTAATCTCATTATTCTATCCCAAAGTAGATTGGCTAGAGTATAAATAAAATCCTCAGAGCACATGGAAAGATTAGGATCAAATTACTTCTAGAAAAGCAGCTGGTAATCTGTTACAGGAGACAGAATGTGTGAAGCATCAAGGAGCTCAGGCGTGAGCTGCAGCAGAGAGGAACAACAGGAGATCCCAACAGTTCCAGGCAAATCTTTCCAATCTGATCTTGCTCTCCGGTACATGCAAGTTCACTTACTCCCACCAACTCTCACCTGTGTTCAACAAACTGACAGACTGCCAAGTTCAAGTCCATAAATATACATGGCAAAACTTGCAGATGACATGCTGGTACTGCTTCATCAGTCAGGACTCTGGATTAAACTAGTCAGATGCTCAAAGGCTGCAGCAACAACTTGATATTTCACTGAGATTTTATGCATACTGGTGTGCTACCCAGTGCTCTAGAACAGGCACCAAGTTCTCTTATGAACTAGCATCACATAACTGAACAAAAGATGAATTGAATGGAAGACCTTTGTCTGGTTAGGGTTTGTTTTTTGTACTAGATCCAGAGAGATCCTACTTCTTTCCACTACTGTCATTTATCATGCAGTTAAATCCATTGGCAAGTGGGAGTTCATTCATGCAACTGACAGAAACTTTTGTTTTACTTCAATGGAAATTTAAGTTCTATCCATTTTATCTATTCATACAGACATCTGGTCCTTCACTCACTAACTCATATTGAAAGCTGAAAACTCTTGCCTTCCATTAGCATTTCTACCATTCTGGTTTTCCTCCCTTATAGGATGCTCATTGAAAAAACAGAGAAGTAACCTATAATCATGGCTTAATATAATTTTCTTATTGTCATCGCAGGTTGCTCTGGCTCAGTTAAAACAGGTTACAGTGACTCAGAGAAGGCACAGCTTTGTAAATATGGTCCCTGGACTCGGAGACAACATTCCCTCCTCCAGGCTTCTTATGGTAACTTCGAAAGAGCCCTAATGTTTAAACACGGATCATTTCCAGCACAGGCAGAAGCCAGAGCAATGCTTACAGAACATACAACTGTGCAACACACAGCAGTAAAACACTCACATATGGCAAAGTGGTCATCCTAACTGTTGTTTGGTTTTGTTTTAGCTTGGGGGTTTTTTTTGTTTTTTTTTGCTGTTGCTTTCCTGATTGCAAAAACCATTACACCCACGATTTAATCTCAGAGGACTGAAAGGTTCAAATAAGGTTACAGATTGCAAGGCAGAAAAAAGTGTCCACACGGAGACTTTCTCCCAAAGTCGGAGAGAGGGAGAACATGAAGCCTGGGTTCCCACCCTTTAACAAAGGCTCAATTTTTTGGACATTTCCTACTATTCCCTAAGTTTACCTGAAAATTAGCTCATCTAAAGGTGAAGGTTCAAAATCGTCAGCTGCAAACCAAAGCAGACACTAAGATCTCAAACTTGCTAACAGCTATAATGGAATATTTTAGTCATTTTAAAAGTGGAATACTGCCAAAAGCTATCCATAATCCCCACCGCTGAAGAAACCAAGTCAGTATTTGCAGGTCCCCCGCGATGGCTAGCAAAGCTACCTCTGCACGCGGGGGTCCTTTTAAGTGACAACAGCGGCAGTTTACCTGCAAATAACTCAGAGGAACATTTTTGAAGCGATCCTTGACCTTCGGTACACAATTACACCCCTCTGCCTCTTTCCTTCGAGGGGGCGGAAGGGACAAAAAGAGCGCAGGCAGCAGAGACCGGCGCAGCGCCCGCCCCCGAGCCAGCCGGCTGTGAAGGTCGAGCGGCTGCACCTTGCTCACCCACCCGTTTC
>VYXB01002944.1:407027-662583 GCA_013397135.1 Pachyramphus minor | reverse complement strand
GGGCGGCAGCGCACGTGGGGCGGCTGCGGCCGCTCTCGTCCGCCTTTGCCGGGCGCGGGGCTGCTCGGGCCGCGCAGCCTCCTCCGGAGGCGGGGCGGCGCGAACACCTCGGGGGCTGCGGCGCCGCCCGCCGCCGGCGGAGCAGCAGGAAGGGGCGGGAGGGAGGGAACGCCGCCGGCGGCCACTTCGGCGGCCGCTGGCTCGGTAATCGCAGCGCTCCCTTTCCCGCCCCCCGGAGGCCATTACCTCATGGCCCAGCCCTGCCGCGGAGGAGGGGCCCAGCGTCGCCCGGCAACCTGCCCCCTGCCGCGGGACGGGATGGGCGAGGCGCGGAGAAGGGGGATCTCCTGCGTGGGAGAGGTTTGTCTCTGTGCGGACCCGCCCGAAGGGACTGCGGGAAGCGCTGCCCGGCACTGCTCCCCCGGATCCCGGGCCACGCCAAGCGACCTAGTCCCGTTGGGAAAGCGGAGGGGTCAAGAACGAATGCAGGATGTATTAAACGTGAGAAAATCCCCCAAGGAAAAGATTTATTATTATTGTTCCACCTACAGAGAAAAGCTTCAGTCCAATTTCTTTTCCACTCTTTTCGGTGGCGCCCAGCAACAGGACGAGGAGCAATGGCCATAAGCTAAAACAAGTAGCTTCACTTCCACGTGAGGAAAAATGTTACGTTGAGTGTGGCAGAGCACTGGAACAGGCTGCCCAGGGAGGTTGTGGTGTCTCCCTCTGTGGAGACATTCAAAACCTGCCTGGATGCCTTCCTATGTCACCTGCTCGAAGTGACCCTGACTTGGCAGGGGAGTTGGACTGGATGATCTCCAGAGGTCCCTTCCAACCCTAACAATTCTGTGATTCTGTGATTAAAAATAAAACAAAACCCAAACAAATACAGGAGAAATCACAACTCCTTTTATCTGCAGCTCACAAAACTATTTGTTGGATGAGGGTTTGATTGTTTTTGTCTAACGGCAAGTGAAGAACAGAGTTGTGTTCAAGGTTACAGCTAGTAAGACAAAAAAAATGTTGCAGTTGTGCTGGTGGTGACAGGATTTCGGAAGTGTGGAATAACCTCCAGCGAGTGTAAATGGATTCAGGGTTTGACCCTGAATAACCCACAGAAAGAAATGATCCAACCTTTCACAGATGCAAACAAAGAGAATCCCAGATGGAGATGCATGCTTTTAGGTGGCGGAAAAGAGAGAATAAATGTTGCAAGGACAACAGAGGATTCGCAGGCAGCCACCTGCCAAGCAGGCGTGTCTTTAGAGCAAATCCCCTGCTAGTGACTAAGTTAGATGGGGCATGTGAGTCAACCTAAAAACTTCGTGCTGTTGCCAAAAGGAGTGGGCTGCTCTCCCCACTTCTCTGATGGAGGAGCCAGGCACTCCTGTTTTTCCCAGGGGCTGGCTGTGCTGCGTAGGGCTCCTCAGTGAGTTACTCAGTGTACTAACCTCACATAGAACTAACTGTATTTTGTCATTTTCAGGTTTGTGCAGCATTAATGAACTAAAATGATTCATCCTAAGATCACAGAAGTATCAGGAGTGAGCGCAAAGGATCAATTGAAATTGTTAGACTGGGAGGAACACGACCATCCTTTTGGTAACACTGCACTCTTAAATCATCTCAGTAGTCTCATCTAAATCCTCCCTAAAATAGCAACTTCCTGTTACTGCTAAGAAGTCTAACACATCGCTATCATTAAAAAGGTTGGTGCCTTCCACTCCTTACCCTCAGTCCTCACCCACCTGAGTCCTCCTATTGCTCGCTTTGTTCCCGGTCTTGTATACGTATGACCCTGGGGTTGGCCAGTGAGCAAGCTAAATCAGGAGGCTTTAAAAAATGGCAGTTTTCTGATTAATCTTGTAACAGCTAACTGTCAAGTCTGAGTGACAGGGGTTGCACAAGAAAGGAAACAAGACTCTAAAGCTGCAAATGATAGATAGAGTCTCGAAGCAGCAGCTGGGAATTTGTTATAATATGTGGCATAAGACCAAGACAGCAGTGAGGAGAAATGGTCTGTACAATGAAGGAGAAGTAGTTTTGAGGAACAAGAGTTTGCTCTGTGCTTTACATACTGTAAATGAGAGGCAGGGGAAAAGAAGAAAAGATAGGCTGGTAAGGGATTAAAAAAAAAAGAGAGCTTTCAGTTCCACAGAAATAGAGGAAGACACAGAACAGAGATACCTTGGAATCCAGCCCAGGAGGAAAATCAAATGCTGAAAAAAAAGGAAGGAAGAAATTATCTACAGGCAGAGGGAAAACCAAGAAGTATAAAAGTGAATATCCAAAAAAGCAATAGAGAGAAACAAGTCTGCATGATTATAGAGTTCTTATTGAGAAGAACCAACTGACCTGTCACATCTGTAAGAAACAAGGATTTCAGATGTACTGCTGAGACTGAGTCTTGTTAGAGTGAGCAGAAGTCCTTCATGCTGGGAGAAATGGTAATCATACAGACTATTCACACACAAACCCAGTATGTAGAAGAGAGAAATCGGGACTATGGGATTGTCAGCCCCTTGCATGGAAGGTGTGTGTGTGTGTGCACTGGTAGCTGTTGTTTGTTGTTGCTGCCTCAAATCCTTCTGATTAATTTTTTTGTTGTATGGTGCTATAGTGAAAGTAAGCATACTCCATTGCATTCTTACCACCAGCTCAATTCCTCCACACAGTAATTCTGAAGGTACGAATCAAGGCAATAACCAGATACTTTCAAAAATTTTCCTAGATTTCTCTGCTTTCTTTCCATTTTCATTATCTTCTCCATTTCCTCTTCCTTCTTGATTTATCACATGATATTACCATATTCATTCTCAGTTTTGCTTCTCTGCTTCCATCTCTAGAAGAGATTTTTTATTTTTGCCCTGCTAAAATACAGGACTTTTCAAATGTACTTTTCAGTTAGCATGCTGTTATTTTTCTTGCAAGTCCCTAGAACCTCCTTTATAGTCTCTGTAAAGCAATCAAAGAATACAATATTGCTTTAAAAGCATTTGAAACCAGTTTCAGAAATCTCTGTTTAGTTTGCCAGCTGAAGATCCCAATTGCAGCTATGATTGTGGGGATAGACAATTTTAATCTCAGAGAACAAACTAATTCCAACAGGCATTAAGAAATGTTCTGAGAAAAAAAACCAAACACTCAAACGTGCCCCATGACTGTGTTTCCAAATAGCTGTGTCGTGGATTTAAGAAGAAAGGAATTGTTTTGCTTCCTCTTTTTGTTCCCCCTGCTGGTACCTGATGTTACTGGACTTATTTCTCACACTTTCATATCAGTACAGACTAAGTAATGCTGCAAGTCCTTTAAAAGGATCTATGAAGTGTCTGCATAACACTGCCTGTACAACATCTTTTTTTCATTTAAATGGTGTTTTTTTATAAAGCTGTCATTGCTTTTATTTGAATATCAAAACACACAGATTCTTGCAAGTTGACTGAGCACTTGAAAATCAAAAACGTGTTTTTAGTTTTGATTGATTTTTTTTGTAGGTTTATGTTTTGGTTGTTTGGGGGAGTTGTTTCTTTATTTATTTATTTTACACGAAGTTATGCAATGCTGCTTTTGCTGGAAGAATTGAATCAGCAGAAAAGCTTTTCTTGTTCAGAGCTCTGTGCTTCCTTCAGTAAGCATCAGCCAGCACCAATGCCTTCCCCTTCTTCAGCTGCATCTCTGCTGGAAATTTCTTTCCTGTAAAGGGGCTGCATCTTTCAGGAGCAGTACAAGTTTATAGAATTGGTTTGAAGTGTTACTGCGACCGTGACCTAAGGAGAGCAGACACATGTGATTTGAGAAAAAAACACAAGGAAGATAACAGGCTCAATAAAAGTAAAGTTGATGGACATGCTGAAGTATGTAAAGCATATACATAAGCTGAGGAGACAAATAAAATCAAGATAAAAAGATCTTAAGGAGGAAACTCTTTAAAAATTTCCTGCATAGTGGATCATAAATCAATAATTATGGCAAAAGAAGCATTATTCCAGAGCTTACAGTTTGAGAAGAGAAACATAAAGAAAGCAGTGACTCAGAGGATGGGTTTTGCACATATTTGACATTAATGAAATGCAAGTTGGAATAAATAGTTTGTAAAGCTCAGATTAGCATTAGAAGTGAACTCAAGCACACAAACAAAGAGGAAATTAAATGCAAGATAGTGGGATAATGATAAATGTGCCAGGCATGCATTTAGCAAGAAAAGGAAAAAAAAACATGTAATCAAGCAAAGCCAAATGAAAATTACACTGTGGAATGATGCTAATACCTTCAAGACATTGTGAATTCTAATCAGGATGCAAAAGATATCCTGAGTGTACAGGCTGAATCTTCAGAATATGCAACATAAAAGCCACTGCTTGCTGCTGAAACAGTGAGTCTCTATATATGACAAAAAAACATGAATCTTCAGTCTAAGCTGATGGTTGTATTTGAAGAAAATGGGATTTCTCCTGACATATCTAGAACAGACAAAAGTAATTCAACCAGTACGGCACCTGCTTTACACATTATCTATTGCATTAGAATAAGCAATAGTTTGAACAATTAAATACACATAAAAATATATAATTTTACATAATCTCAAAATTACATAAGAGGTACATAGTCCCTGAAAAAAAGTTGGACACTGATAAGGCTTATTCAGCCTTCCTGCATAAATAAAAAACAGTCATTATATTTTGGAAGCCAGCAGGTAGGTAGGTGTTGAGAATGGGGCTAGTAGTGTACCTTGCAACTGAAGAGTATCAGGTCTGCCAGCCAGGCTCACAAATCAGTATCAGAGCTGATGATACTCAGGAATGTGATATGAGGAATGCCTGGCAGAAAGTGTGGTAATCCATTACCATTAACCCCACCTCATTAGCAGATAATAAAAAGAAACATACATGACTCAGAGGATTTTTGATTGCGGTATCACAAGTTGCTGACTTCCCAGGGAAACCCAGTGACTTTGGGAAGGTAAAAGTAGCTTGTAATATGCTAACTTTTAAAGGTATTAAGAGAGTATTAAAAAACACAGAGTATCTTACCACATCTCTTTCCAACCTTAGACCAAAGCATTGAGACCATAATAGAGGAAGAGGCAACACAAGTATGGTATACATGCAGTACTGGTGACCTTACAAGCTGATCCAGTGAGGTGAGATTTGGAGCCCTGTCATTGTAAAAGAAACCACTAGTGTTTTTTTGCCTCACTAGTGAAACAAACATATTGGCAATGACTGTTTTGCAATAATGTTTCCATGGGGTAAAGATCAACTCTTTGAGAAAAAAAATTCTCAAACAGGAATCCCAGAAGCTAACGAAGAATTCGAAAAGTCATTGCTATTCCCAAATATCAGCAACATATGATAATGAAATGGTAACATTTGAATTTATTTAATGAATTTGAGAAGGACCAGTGAATACAGCAGTCTTTTACCAGAAAACCAAGGTAATTCAATGATAAGTCAAGAACCCTAATGATACCACAGAAGTGCAAAACTAAAGAAAAACAAAGTTCCACTCGAACAATAGAAGTATGTGCTAGTTTCAAGAGGATGTTGGGAAAGAATACAAGAATACAATGCACAAGATAAAGATGTGCTTATGTCCACCATCCTGTCAAAAAGGTCAAACATCAGAAAAGTGGTCCTACGTACTTCCCAGAAATGACTGAACTGTCAAAGCAAATGGAACATAAAAATATTATGTTCAAGCAACTGAATCATCATACCCAGGATGCTGAGAATAGAAATTCTCCTGAGAATGGGGTCAGTCTGGAATAGAAACAAACACCATGTACTAACAAGATGGGACAGAGCATGAGTAATCATGATATCTGAGAGAAAAGCTAGGACATGTGGCAAAACAGAACTCTATAGCATTTTCAACAGGCATTAGAACAGGCTGAAGAACAGATCTTACAAAACATAGAAACACACCTTAAAATTATAGGCCACTGGTCAGACTTTTAGGAACCAGGAAAAATGTCAGAGGCTTGCACAGTACCCATTGAGAGCAGAGCAGTGAAGTGTTTAAGCATGCCTGAACTATGTGCTTGCAATCACGAGATCTGAGTTTACCTTAAATTAGATCATACATTTATTTGAGGACAAGAATTTGATTACATCTGACTGTCCCGTATAATATTTGCCAGGCAAATATCAAGGCTGAGTTTGCTGTACAGTGTGCTAGGAGTATTGAAATGGTACAAACAGCAGAGAGAATATTTTGCATTCCGTTCTTGAATGTTGAAAATATTCCCACAGAAAAGTTCACTGCAGTTGAGTACTTTGCTTGAAGTCATGTTTGGTAACAGAATAAAGGAGTAACAGACTGAAACAGGAAGAAAAAGGCCTAAGATAAGAGTCTTATAAATACAGCCCTGATCTGTGTTTGTCTTTAGATTATTTCTGCAAGATAACTCTCACACCTGAAGCAACTGATGTGTTTGAAGAGAGAATTCCCCACGCTTACACCAAATCTGGAGTATACTGAAATTGTGGATCTAGATGGTAAGAAACATAGAGACATGTAATGAAATGTGTATCAACAATAAAGAAATGCCATAGTTCCTGACTGAGAGGGGTGGGAAAAAAAGGGGTATAAGTTAACATGCCTCCCTGTGCCTGCCCTTAATTATACTGAAATTTGTTTATCATGGAGATATTTAATTTGAAAAGCTATAAATGTCTTGTTCGATTGTTACTAAACATTTGTTTAAGTGTGTCTCTCTCTGTGTAATGCTATTGCTGCTATTACATGAAGATTTCAACAGACTTCATTGATATTAAAGTTCATACACTCTTACTCCCCCAAAATGGGATATTTACTGCATTTGCATAAAACCAATCCCTAACGTGGACTACTTTAACACAAAACTCTCATAGGATACAACACTTGAAATATGGAAGCAAAGTCTTGATAGTTATTGTGGCTTAGTTTTGTCTTCTTGGACAGGGACAATGAAACTGACTTTTCTAAGATCTGGCATTGAACTATTGCCAGGACTCGTGTGCAATTGAGCCAATATTCTATTCCTTCTTTATATCAGTCACCCTTATCAAAGCCAAAAAAGCCTAAAATAAAGCCTAAAGCCTAAATAAATCCCTCTTCAAAGCATACTTTTCTTGCACCTATTAAAAGAAACTAAGTGATGTCTACTTACGCATTCAGTTTATTTATATCTAGTCAACTA
Source organism: Pachyramphus minor (assembly GCA_013397135.1). NCBI lineage: Eukaryota > Metazoa > Chordata > Aves > Passeriformes > Tyrannidae > Pachyramphus > Pachyramphus minor. The sequence continues at coordinate 655,403 of VYXB01002944.1, read as the reverse complement.
CTCATGGAAAGAAATAGAAAAAATACTTTGCTTGTGCAGCTTCAAAGCTGTAGCTTCATTGATAATTACAGGTCAACTCTGCAATTACTGAAAACTTATGCTGCAAAATGGGATAGAGCCCCAAATTTTTCAGCTTGTTGTCATAATGGAGGTGCTCTAGTCCTCTTGTCAACTTTATGGCCCCTCCTCTGGACTTGCACCAACAGTTCCATGTCCTTCTTATGTTGGGGACATGAGAACTGCATGCAGTTCTTCAGTGGGGTCTCACAAGAGCAGAGCAGAGATGCAGAATCACCTCCCTTGCCCTGCTGGCCATGCTGCTGTTGATGCAACCCAGCATACTGTTGGCTTTATGGGCTGTGAGTGCACACTGTCAGCTCAGTTTTCCATTTTCATCAACAGGAAGGTTTGTTGGGTTTTTTTCTTCCCCTTTTTCAGTATTAGAGAGAGGGTTTGGGGTTTTTTCCCCCCCTTTTTTTCAGTATTAGAGGAGTTTAAATTCATAATGAAATCTTTCTGACGCTGAGAGTAAAAAACCTGACCATCTGTTATCATTCAGCCTAAAAGAAACATTGACTCCTTCCTGTAAGTATACTATTTCTTTTATCAAATTAGGTTGAAATGGGTCAAGGGGTTCAAACCTGTTAGGAGGTCAAAATAAAGGCCGGACAATGGGCAAAACAGAATTCTTTACAGCTTGCTCTAGGACAGACCAAATGTTGTTAAATATTCTGTTAGAATTATAGAATGGTTTGGGTTGGGAAGGGGCCTTAAAGACCATTTAGTTCCAACTGCCTGGCCAAGTGCAGAGACACCTACCACTAGACCAGGTTGCTCCAAGTCCTATCCAACCTGGCCTTGAGCACTCCCAGGGGTGGGGCACCCACAGCTTCTCTGAGCAACCTGTTCCAATGCCTCACCACCCTCACAATGAAGAATTTCTTCCTAATACCTAATGTAAACCTATTTTGTTTTCAGTTTGAAGCCTTTCCCCCTTGTCTTGTCACTAAAGTTACTGACATTGTCCATGAGAAAAGGCCACTTGACTTCTTCAAGGGCCTTACAAAATCAAAAGCAGACAACCAACCAACCAACCAACCAACCAACCAGAGAACCAGACCACCCGGGGATGGAAAATAAAGTGAAAACCCATTCGACTGCTAAAAACAGAAGATGCTTATTTCAAGGGCTAAATTTTGACATTTGTGTCCCTCGATTAGGCACTTATAGAGCGCCACAGCAGGGCTGACGACGCTACCTGCTGATCTGACCATGGAGGTTTAATAGAGGAGCCCCAGCGGCCCAGGCTGGATGCGGCGGGCAGAGCCCTCCAGAGGGACACACCAGCCCCTGGGCCCGGTCCGGTGGTCCCGCCCTGACGTTGTCGCCTCCTGGTCCAATGGGGGCTCCGCTGTGCTTCCGGCGTCCGGCCCCGTCTCCTGGATACGGGTGCGGGGTGGCGACCATCTGAGCGGCGCGCGGGGGGAGCGGCGACGGGGCCCGGTGGGACCCGTCGGCGCGTTCCTGCTGGAATAAAGGGAAACAAATCCCCGCAGTTCCCGAAGTCACCCTGCCTGCTGTGCCGGTGCCCCGCCCGCTGGGTTTATTTCGTGGCGCGCAGGAACGGACGTCCCGCCGGGACACTGTCACCGGGGCATGGGAGACGCCGTGCCGGGGGCGGGGCTCCGCCAGTTCGGTTGATGGCGGCGGGGCGGCGGTGATGCTGGCGCGGGGTCCATCCCGCGCCTCATAGGCACGGCGGTCGCTAACTGCCTTTCCCGCCGGGTCCATCCCCAGCCGCACAGGTACGGCTGTCGCTCCCCTTTCCCGCTTTCCCTCTTTCCCGCTTTCCCGCGCGCGGATCGCGGCCGTTACCTGGAGGGGCGCGCGTGCCCAACGGTCCCGCCCCTCACCGTCCTCTCTGTCCCGGCGCCGTGCCTCGGCCCCAGGGCGGGATCGAACCGGGCGGGGCTGGTGTCCCCCGGCTGAAGGACTCCTCGTGCCACTTTAGTTGATCTCATTGTACTTTTTGCCAAAACCGGAGAACGAATTCCAGCTCTCTTGAGTATGTCATGTGTGTTAGAGAACTTGTGGATGCCCCCCCCGGCAGTGTTCAAGGCCAGGCTGGATGGGGCTCTGAGCAACCTGGTCTAGTGGGTGGTGTCCCTGCCCGTGGGGAGGGGTTGGAGCCAGGTAATCTTTAAGGTCCCGTCCAACCCAAGCCATTCTACGATCTTATGATTCCATGCTCCATTGGTTTGTGTACTGAAATTATGGCATAGCCATTACTCTTGAGATTCAGGGATGCAAGAGCAGTTGCATCTCTCTTCCCTGTAGTTTCTTGCAGGGCAGCTAAAGGGAAACCTTATTTGCAAGTATTGCCAGTCATGAGGTGGCAAGGAAAGCTTGTTTTCCATGTGTGAAGAAAGATAATGCACAGGTATCCCCACATGCCAGGCAGGTTTCTAGGAAAATTTATAAAAAAAAGTCAATAACAGTACTCCGAAAGAACATTAACCTTTCAAACACTGGGCCTGCAGAAAGACACGCTCCCTGGTCTTCTCAGGGCTTTTATCATCCCTGCCCCCCTCTCTGTGGGGGCCTTCAAAGATGTCTGCAAAGACTTATTTTTTTCTCATACCAAGGAGAGGAGAAAACATCTGAAACTATCTCTGGGAAAGATGCCTCTTTCGGTCAGGAAAGTCTTCCTAAGTGAAATAAGCCCTGATCTCCTTGTAATAAATCTTCCGGAAGGGTCTTCTACCCTTACACCATGACCATGACTTCTCTCTCCCAATGTGCCTTTACGTGTCATTGGTCTTGCTTTTATTGGATAACCAGATATTTCTGTACTTGTCCTTGAACTTGGCATGCATTGGTGTGGTTTGTTGCCTGAGTGGATGTTAATGCCTTTCATATGGCCAACAATGAAGGTATCTTCTGTTCATGTAATGTTTATGTGCTGTTCAGTCTTGTGACAAGGTGCACATGTCAGGTTTGAAGTATTCATGGAAAGAAGAAGAGCAAGGAAGGGGCTGTGGTCATCATGGTCCCCGGCTTCCTCATGAGGGGAAGTGGAGACGCAGGCACTGATCTCTTCTCTCATCTTTCTGGAAGTATATAATCCCTATTTTTGAGCATTGGAAGGGAGATACTGTACATCAATGGCTATTAAATATGAATGCTTCCCCCTTTTCCTTCTTTCTTTAAAGGAGGAAAAGGGGGAAGCGTTTCTTTTTTATTTGTTTATGAGACTAATACTGTGTTTTCACTCTGTTGCCTGTAAAGCATCCTAAAGTATGGAGAACTTCATTCTGTATGAGGAGATTGGAAGAGGAAACAAGACAGTTGTTTATAAAGGAAGAAGAAAGGGGACAATTAATTTTGTTGCCATTCTTTGCACTGATAAATGCAAAAGACCTGAAATAACAAACTGGGTAAGTAATGGTTTTTTTCCTGCTAAATCTAGGAAAAGATACAGCCTACCAAAACCTTGTAGCACAGGTATTGTAAAAGAAAAATACCATGTGCTTCTTTAGATGGAGTTTGTCATCATTTAGATCAGCTTCTTAAGATTTTAAATTCTTATACTTTAAATAGAGTCTTATTTTAGTGTATTTATTTCTTCATCTGATTTTATTGTTTTCTAGATCACAAGCATAAGCCCATGTTTAGAGTTTTACTGCTGTTATGATGTGTCAGAGAACTTGTAACAATAGTTACTTGCATTTAGTGGTTTGCTTCACTTTGCTATTAGTTGTGCAGATCCAGTGGCAGTGGTACCTTCCAGTAAATAATCAGTTTCTTACTTAGCAGGAAGAAATTATTTTTGATGAAAGAACACTATTTAAGATAATTTGATCCTGGTCTGTAAAACCTTGGCACAGTTTTAAACATATGATGCTTTCTGGAAAAGAAACTGTAAGTTACACAGTTCAAATATTTTATTTTTCCAGTAGATAAATTTTGTTTCTGTGGTTGGTTAACCTTGGCTGGATGTCAGGTTCCCACCAAAGCCACTCTATCACTCCCTTCCTCAACTGGACAGGGGAGAGAAAATATAACAAAAGGCTTGTGGGTTGAGGTCTGTGTAGGAACAGATCACTCACCAGTTACCCTTACATGGAAAACAGACTTGGCTTCAGGACATTAATTGAATTTGTTGCCAGAGGAGGACAATAAGAAATAAAACCAAATCTTAAAACATCTTCCCCCCACCTCTCCCTTCTTCCTGGGCTCAACTTTACTCCTGATTTTCTCTCCCTCCTCCCCTGCCAGTGACACAGGGCGATGAGGAATGGGGGTTACAGTCAGTTCATCACATGCTGTCTTTGTTGCTCCTTCCTCCTAATGCTTTTCCCCTGCTCCAGCATGGGATCCCTCTCATGGGAGACAGTCCTCCACAACCCTCTTCAGTGTTGGTCCTTCCACAGGCTGCAGTTCTTAATGAACTGCTCCAACATGGGTCCCTTCCATGGGGTACAGGCCCTCAGGAACAGGTTGTTCCAGTGTGGGTCCCTCAAGGGTCACAACTCCTGCCAGCAAATCATCTGCTACAGCATGGGCTCCCTTTTCCATGGGTCTGCAGGTCCTGCCAGGAGCCTTCTAGAGCACAGGCTTCCCACGGGGTTACAGCCTTCCTCAGGCATTCACCTGCTCTGGTGTGGGGTCCTCCACAGGCTGCAGGGGGATCTCTGTTCCCCTATGGACCTCCACAGGCTGCAGGGGCACAGCAGCCTCACCATGGTCTTCACCGTGGGCTGCAGGGGAAACCCTGCTCTGGCTCCTGGAGCACCTCCTCCCCCTCCTTCTCCACTGACCTTGGTGTCTGTAGCGTTGTTTCTGTCACATGTTCTCACTCCTCTCTCTGCTGCTGTTCTGCAGCAGTGTTTTCCACCCTTTCTGAATGTTATCACAGAAGCACTATGGCCATCGCTGATGAGCTCAGCCTCGGCCAGTGGTGGGGCTGTCTTGGAGCTGGCTGGCATTGGATTTGTCAGACATAGGAGGAGTACTGACAGCTTCTTACAGAAGCCACCCCTGTAGCTCCCCCTTTACCAAAACGTTGCCATTCAAACCCAATACAGTTTTATATTCCCTCTCATTGTTTCAGTGATCATTTCTTGGGAACTTCTTGTTCTTAGAAGCGTATTAGTCTTACAAAACCATTGGGGGTACCTTATATGCCACTCAAACAAAAACCAGGCTTCTGTAGAGATTAGGCCATGAATAGTATAATAGAAATATAGATCTCCAAGGGCCCTGGAATGATTGTCCTTGCCTGATAAGATTAAGAATGATGGAAAATTTTCTTTTTTCTTCCTCTCACTGTATTGTCTCTCATTTATATTCTTCTTGAATAAAAACTCCCAGGAGTGCAAGTTTGACTCCAATTTCTGATTTACAGTCTGTTATTGTTTTAGTGATGCAGGAAGGTTAAATAATATTTATAATTTTGGGTTGGGAAAGTTCCTAAGTTTTTTCTATAGACAGGTGAGTTGGGCAGGTTCTGTGAGGAAAGTCATCTTTTCTCAACATACAGGTAAAACTATAATATTTGAATAATAATACTAGTGCACTGGAAAAGGCAAGAGAACAAGTATTTCATCTGGCATAAAGGTGTATTGTTTCTTGCTGCCCTGCCTTGAGTCCATATAAACATATATATATCTATTCCCCCACCCTCGGTTAAGTATGTTAAAAACTTTGTTCTAGGTTCGTCTGACTCATGAAATCAGACACAAGAATATAGTGACATTTCATGAATGGTATGAAACAAGCAACCATCTCTGGCTTGTAGTGGAACTATGCACAGGTAAGATAAGCTCAAAAGGTAAAAATTTATAAATGAATATTTGTAAGAGATTTCATCTAGCAGTTTCTCTACAACAAATGCTTAGGTCTTTGAAAAAAGCATGATTATCTGATTATCTTGAGAACCCTGTTTATATATAAAAACGGTTTTGCTCTTGGAATTTCTCCTCTCCTTCACTGTATGTGTCTGTTAAATGTCAGTTGATGTGACATAATGTTGATTTTTAAGAGCTGAAGAGTATGGCTAATCAGGGGAACATAAAAACAAATTACGGGTAGTTGGGAGGTAGAGAAGTAATAACTTGAAAAGTTTTCTGAGTGTTGGCAGATTTGGTGTTCTCTTTTAAAAGACAGCAAGGAGGAAATCAAGCTATAATGTACAAATGAACTTAATGTTGTTGAAGTTAATTTTTAATCAAAGGGCAATTTAGCAGCTAAAGTAAATTCCTATTCAGTGCAGGTATTTTGACTTCCATGTTAAAATATTAATTGGGGAACTCTGAGAACCTAAAACTGCATTAAGTGATTCACAGAGTTTTGATAGGTTCTTATCAATCTATTAAAGGAATCTTTTAAAGCTTTCTCTAATTCTAATGACTGCATATTTTAAACTCCCAATAGTGTTCTTTACTCCACATGGAGAGAAAAGAAAGCCAATAGGCAAGTGATGCATGTTAAGATTTTGGCATCTGGAGTTTATTTAATAGTAAAAGTCCTCATTACACACAGCCTTTTTATCTGTCCAGAATTTTGTTTGAAAAATTCCTGAAGAAGAGAACCTACAAGTTCTGGGAAAAAAAAAGTCAGGTCATTCTTTCAGTGATTAAAAGTGAAGTTAATGACCCATAAGGAGGCTTTGATCTCTTTGCTTAGTCCAACTTATTTAAGTTATTAGACAGTCAGACTTTTATTATTGAACAATTATCAAGTATTTTGCCTTGCAATATTGCAGTTTGCTGCAAGGAGAGTGTCTTGAAGCTAACTTACTTGTACATAGAATATGACATCGATTTCTTATTAATTTTTCTGAGATTGAAAGCTTCTTTTAGAATATGTAGGATCTCTCTCCTTTGTCTCAAGCTGACAAAGTAAGTTTGTGTTAACAGATGCAGAATCCTTCTGTAATGCCGATTCTACTTTTTTTTCCTTGATGTATTTGGCCATATTATGGAATTTTTCTATATCGAGTCCTCTAAATTACATTATGAGAAACAGTTACTAAGCGTGTTTGAAAATTCTTCACTATAGCTATGTAATATGGGTGTGGTTTTAAAGGAATGACTGATTTACTTACCAGCCTAAAAACGCTTAGAAATAAAATAATTTTACGATTCAGAAGTGTTGAATAATTTGAACAATTCTGTAATGACAGACCTGTTAATCTTGTATTCTCTGAAACAAATAACTGATCAAAGGGAAAAAAGTTCAGGCAAATCTATTATGTGATTTGGAATGAAAGATCTAGTGTCCTTTTCTATGAAAAAATTTCCTAGTCCCTGCTTCATTCAGGGACTTAAATTTGTGTTTTGTTTTGTTTTAATCTGCATGATTTGGATAAGATATAAATAACAGACAACTCAGAAAATTGATAGACAGTTTAGGAAATGCAAACTGTATACTGTGGTCTCAGGGGAACGGATTTGGTGCAGGAATAGTAAAGAACCCAGTGAGGCTGAGAAAAGGGATTTTAGGGGAGATGTTTTGTGGAATTTAGGATAGAAAACTGGGACAGGAAGGAATAGAAAGACGGAACAACGAGCTTGTGGGAAATTAGATTAGAAATGCAAGTCCTATGAACAGCGAGGACGGGAATGACTCAAATTGGCTGAGTCTGATGACATACCTGAGAATCCATGGAATGTGAGGAAGCAGATAATGGGGAAGAAGAAAGATTTTTGCAAGGACACTGAAACAGAAACAATCCGTGGGGAAAAGCATGGACTGTGAGGACCAGTGAAGAACACAGGTGATGGAGGATATATGTGAGGGTTATTTGGAAGGTTTTGTAAATGTAATCTGATCAGACAACAAAGGAAGGGCTGATTGAAACTTAATGGAGAAGGACAGTTGTGACTTTGGAAAGACAGAGAAGTCATGTTAGGATAAGAAATCCATAGAGCTATGAGAGATTTTTCTGGGCAGTCACTGCTTATTCTTACAGGGATGTACAGGGCAGACAGCTGGGATTTGTGTGAGAAACCTGGAAAGCAAAATTTTAGTCCTGGGTATTTTTAAAATTATTTTCTCTAAAACAAAAGAAAAAAAAAGAAAAGAAAAAAAAAGAGTGGAAAGGATTAAAATGAAAGAACTGAGACACATGAGTCAAGAGAATTCTGTATAGAAACACTGTGTGTGAAGAAGAAACAAAATAAGTTATCTGTTGGATGTTGACCTTGGGACCTCAAACTGTAACACAGTTTTACTATTTCTATTGTCCGTGAATTCAGTGGAAAATTTTCTACCATTTAGCAATTATGTTTAGCAATTGCTCATAGAGGTTGGTAGCCTGGTCTTGGTATTATTATTTATTCTTTTAACTTAGGCAGCAGGAATACGGTTAAGGAATTTGAATAAATGCATTTGGTTTACATAAAAACAAATTACATTGTGAAGTGACACAGTTTCTGGATTTCTTTTTTCCACTTCTGATTCCTTCGTAAACCAAATCAAATCAATTCAAGTAATTTTGAAGTCATGCACTCAATTTAATTTCATTCAAAATTAAGATTTTTGTCACAGTATTGAAAATAGATTTTTTCCTGTACATCTTAGATTTTATAACTGGTAGATAATATCAAGAAATATTTTAAATATGTACTGATAATGGCTTTTGACTGACATCTTTTGAACAAGCTTATGTAATGTCCTTGGGAATTACTTGTATGATATCATCTTTATATGCCCTTACTGATACGTGTAAACATATTTCAGGTGGTTCTCTAGAATCTGTCATTGCTCAAGATAAGCATCTACCTGAAGATGTAGTGAGAGAATTTGGTGTTGAGTTGATTACTGGTTTATACCATATTCATGAGCTTGGAATTATTTTTTGTGACTTGACTCCTGGAAAGGTAAGGAAGAGTATTATCTCTAGGGAACACTGCATGTTACTTTGCATGCCATCAGCATTTATTTTATTATTTGTGTTCTACTGTTTGGAAGAGGTTTACCTCAGACTGGAGGCCAGTTGAGCTTTATAATATATGTGAAGACAGTCAGAGACAAGTCTATAGCTTAAATATTTTATGATCTAATTGATTCTTTCCCTATTGTATATCTGATATAATGTGATAGATTCTTTTTGATTTGGTGTACTGCTTTAATTTAATGAAGGATTTTAGTTCTCTGTCACTGGGCATAGAATAAATTCGTTATTTTTCTATCATGCTGTAGAATATTTTGTAGTCATAGAAAATGCTAATGGGGGAGTAAAGTTAATTAAACTTTCTTTGTTAATAACCTTCTCTATTGTTTCCAGGTGCCATGTAAATTATCATCTTATTCTTGCATAAAAATACAAATCTTTATGTACTTTCTTATTTTGTGTGTGTGTGTGTGTAATTTATGCAGAGGTTTACCAAAGTTCATGTTTAATTCATGTAGTCACCAGAATATGACTACAATCAAAAATTCTTGCTTAACAGTAATTACTTTTGATCTTGATCTATTAGCGATCAAGTTGCCCTTCTTCTGTGAATTCTTCCACAATTCTACTCAGTTCCTGTCATTTGTGGGTCCAAAAGAACTAAAAAAAGTATGAATGAAGCATAATGGAGATGACTCTGTAGTTTTCCAAAGAAGAACGTTGTTGTAAAGTACTCCTTTGAACAGAAAGTAGAATGCTACAGTTTAGGTTGCTTCGTGTCCCGCTCCCTGCTTCTGACTGAATGGGCTATTTCTTCCAACAAAGTTTTTGGGATTATGAAGTTTTTAATTACAAGAATAAGTGTATGCCCAGAGAAAACTCTCATTGTCATTGGACAAAATCTGTGACATTTTCTGCCAAATAAAATTAGAAAAATTCACTTTTTTTCCTCAAAGGAAGCCATGTTTGATTTCACTCTACTTTTATTTTGTTATACAGTTTTACTCTAGTTTTACTTTCTTTTCTCTAGTAACATCATTGTTTATTTAGATTTAATAATGAGTAAACAAAAGTGCACATTGAAACTCTTAAAGGTTCTATTGTGATACTTTTGGTTGTAAGAAAAAAGTCAGTATTGTCATTACTTAAAAAGAAAGCTCTTCAGTGTTTTTGATTATAGTGATCATCTCTATGTACTTAAATGGTTTCAGATTGTGATTTTTTTACAAATAAATTATTTTATACTTCGTGTTGGAAATTTCAGCAATCATCAGTTTCAGTACGTCATTCTAGTATGTTGGATTTTGTTTATTCTTCTAGATTCTGCTGGAAGGGTCTGGCACTTTGAAATTCAGTAGTTTTTGCTTGGCTAAAGTGGATGGTGAAGACTTGGAAGAATTTTTTGCTTTAGTTGGAAATGAAGAAGGTGAAGATGTTAGTGAAAATACTTCGCAAGGATACTTGAAAAACAGATTTCGAGGTAAAATATTTTTACTGGCCAAAATTAACCTTTACGAAAGAGACAAAATGAAAGTTGGAAAAAAACTTAGTTTGAAGTAGTTTGGAGAGAAGACCTTGAAATAAAATAGTTGTTTAGCATTTTGTTGGGGCTTTCTAAATTTCTGGAGAATCACAGTCACAGAATGGGCAAGGGTGGAAGAGGAACTAGAATGGGTCATCTGGTCTAACCTTCCTTCTCAAGCAGTGTCATCCTAGAGCACATGGCACAGGATTGCATCCAGATGGTTCTTGAATATCTCCAGTGAGGGAGACTCCCGACCTCTCTGGCCAATCTGTTCCAGTGCTCAGAACACCTCTCTGTTCTTCCTCGTATTCAGGTGGAACTTCCTCTGCATCCATTTCTGCCCATTGCCTCTTGTCCTATTGCTTGGCACCACTGAGAAGAGCCTAAATCGAACCTCCTGGCTCCCCACCTTTAGTCAGTCATCTCTCCTGTGGCTTACCAGGCCCAGCTCCCTCAGCCTTTCCTCGTAAGAGAGATGCTCCGGTCCCCCAATCTTTGTAGCCCTCTACTGGGCTTGTGCCAGGAGCTCCATTTCTCCCTTGTACTGAGGAGACCAGAACTAGACACGGCACTCCAGATGTGGTCTCACTAGGGCTGAGTAGAGGGGCAAGATCATCTCCCTAAAACTGAATAATTAGTTCTCTAGTGTTATCTTTTGTAAAGATCAATGTGTTTCCCTGTGTCACTGCAGTGGGAAAGCATGTTCAATACATTGTCTGTAAGCAGATTTAACATATCCTGCATACAGGGAATTTTTTAAGTTAAGCTCAAAACCAAAATTTAGTTCCTAAGTAAGATTGTTCAGAGAGATCATAACTTAGAGATGGAACAACACCTGCAAGTGAGTAGAAAGAAAAGAAACTATTTACAAGTGTATAGTAATAATTCTCTGTTTCATAAATACAGTTTAACTAAAAGCTGGAAAATAATATTCTTCTGTCTGTCATAAAATATATGACATATTAACAATTCCTGACTTCATGTTTTCTTTTGGATTGAAGCTCACATGTAGGTGATTATAGACTGTATCACACTTTTAGAACAAATTTCCAACATAGCATACCTGGAGTTGATTAATTTTAAATAGTTTTTTATAGCTTGACATGAAATAACTACAGTACAGTTTATTATATAATCTTTTTGTCTTGAACATCTTTTCATTCTTTTATAAGCTGTTCTTGATTTTTTTCTTTGTAGGGAAAAAAAAGGGAACAAAATTTCAAGAATTAAAAAACTCTCCCAAACCCCAAAATAACAAACCCCAAACTGAGTATATGAATGAGATCTAAAGTGTTTCAATGTAACTAACTAATTGAAAATATTAATTCTTGGTTTGGATTTGCTAAGGAGGATAAATTATTTTTTACTGTTTAATGAGAAGTACAGAAAATCACTAAAGCTTTGGAAGTTCAGAGTGCAAACTGGAAGTGGCTTGGCTTACTAAAGAAATTGTATTTCTGGTATTTAGTTGATATAAGGCAGTGTATTAAAAAAAAAAAAAGAGTTCAAAAGAAGTAGCAGAAAGAACCACATATTTACTATCTTTTGTGCTCCATTTATAAAGTAGTAATTGAAAAGTGAAGAAATAATTGATGTTGAAAGTATGATAAAGAAAATGGTTTAGAATTAATCCTGTTTTGTCTCACAAAAATTTTAGCTATGGAATTATTTATGGACTTTTAAAAAGCCTCTGCTGCAGATGCTCTCTTTAAGGTCTGGGACTATATTCCGTTAAGGTAGTGTTAAATGTGTGCACAAATACAACACAGAACTATTGCTGTACTTTCATGATCCTTTTGGATGCAAATGGTACAAGTGATTTGTAGTTTGAGGTCAACTGTTTGGCTACCTTTAAGAATGATAATTTCATTTCAAAGTATGAGGAAGTTGATGTGCTTCAGTTTCAACAGGCAGATACATGCCATAGACTGCAAATACTATGTTATTTTTATATTGAATAAGAAAAAATTCAGAAACTTGTTTTTAATCTTCTGAATCATTTATTAGTCCTTATCTTGGAGCATCTCACAGACCTGTATTTCCAAGATGGTGATGTGGCATATCAGTTACTGTTATTTGAAACAATGGAATTCTTGATATTTTATGAGAACAGAGAAAGTTCTCTAAAGACTTTGCTATCTCCTTCTGAAAGTCCACACTGGGAATAGTAAGACCAAGACCAGAACTTTATTCAGGAAGAAATACAAATCTAATCTTTTTCCTGTTGCTTTTTAAAACAGCTGTTTTGGTATGTATGGTAATGACCTTTTGTCACTTAAAAAAAATAAAACCCAAGAACAAAAGAGTCCAAAATAAACTTGTTAAAGGGCTGTGGGATGGACACTTCTACTGAGCTTGTGTAATTTTTTTAGAGATTTTTGAGAAGTGTAGAAATAAGAACTATATATTTTTTTCTGTATCAAGAAAAAAGGGGTTTATGAATAAGATGTTATAATTTGTGATGTTTTCAAAGTGTTTCAGTGTGAAAGTAGCTATAACTATTTAGATCAGAGATCTAGTTGGCTAGCTGCTTTGTTTTTTGTAACAGAACTTTCTAAGTTCACGATGGTTTGTATCTTTAGATGGCTTAAAAAAAAAATCCCAAACCTGATGTAACATAATGATTTCTATTGCTTATATGAAAATGTTGTTGGTTTACTATCCTGCTCAATTTGCTTAGTCCTGGAAGCTGTTAAAGCATATCAAAACATTCTGTGCATTAATCACTGTGTTTGAAAAGTGTAGCACAAGACAGCTTGGTTAATAGAAGTTGAATAAATTGAACAACAAAATAGGATCTATAAACCTACATAATCCAGTTAAAGTATAGGAAAGAATTCCTTTGAAACTACTTACTTTTGGTATTTCAGTTTTTTTATACTAAGGTAAGATAATCCCTAACTCACTGGAGTCTGGAGGCAAAGTTTAAAGTGTTGAACAGGATAAATGCTGAATGAATAATCAAAGTGCATTATACATACTGTATTTTGTAGGCTCTCCATTATACACAGCTCCAGAAGCAATAAAGGGAGATGACTTCTGCAAAGCCAGTGATCTGTGGTCCTTGGGATGTTTACTTTATGAAATGTTCTCAGGTTGTAAGTTTGTGTATCTACTTAGTATCTGTGATAATGGAAACAAAGGTCATGATCCCAGAGTAAATTCTTGTTAACTTTCTAGGGAAGTTAAGACATGGAAAATCTTTAGAGATTTCTTGAAGAATATACTAACTGTGCTTAAAAGACAAAAAAAGTGTCTTTATCAAATAATCAAGTAAAGTAATACTGTTAAGTTCTCCTATTAACTGTGACCTAAATACAACTAGACTAACCAACATGTGTGGTTTAAATACTATGATTTAAAATTATAGCAACCTTCGAATTCTGACAGTGTGATGCTTTTAATCTCCTCAGTATTGAACTCTGGGTGCATTATTTTGAGCTTTGAAAGAGAAAATTCTTTCACTATTATAAAACTAGAGTAATTTGATTTCCTGCAGATAAAGGGCCCAGTTGGTGCAGCTGAAAGGAAAGCTTCATCACAAAAGAGAATTGCTCTGCAACCTTAAATCTTAAACAATATGCTTATCTGTTGAATCAACACAGTAACACAAATATTAAGATTTCTGCCTAGACCTCTTCCTGTTATATCATTGCTGATTCATGCAGGCCTATCATGGTGATCTCCATCAAGCCATCTTTGGTGCCTCTTCTGTCTGTGGTTTCTTGTGCTGTTCACAATACAAGAATTTAATCCAAGGTCTTGAATATAAATTGACAAGAGAACTTGATAAATAATACTCAGGCTGAAGGTGTTTATTTCTTTGGACATTTTCTTGGGAAAAGTCGTGATATGTCATGAGCTCATGATATATCATTGCACCTGACAGCCATTTTGAAGTTTGTCTAATCTGTGAAATACACTTCTGTTTGTAGGAAAACCACCATTCTTCTCAGAAAGCTTTTCTGAATTAATTGAAAAGATTTTATGTGAAGATCCATTACCACCTAGACCAGAGGGTGAGGTTCTGTTATTCTTTAATGAATCAAACCAGAGTAATAATTACAAAGTTTAAGATTTTTTTGCACTATTTCTTCTAAGGCTGATTGCAGTAATCGGGTGGTGGTCTAAAGTGAACGTTAGCAATGCCTTCCTTTCATAAGAACTTCTTCCCTGTTATTGCTGAATTCTTATTTCCTCTTTGATAGACAGACATATAATTTACTTCTAATTGTTAGCACTAAATACACCTACTGCTATGGAATTTTTGATCTTGGTCATTCTGGGCATCAGTGTTATTCACAGAGACCCTTAAATATTAGCGGTTCTTTTCAGTTCATAGTAAGGTATTGCAGAATTAAAACTGTTGTTATTTTTCTCAATTCTAGGAGAGATGTTTTTTTTTCAAAGTGGGTGAAGTGCGTTTCTCAGTTCTGCACTCTCAGAAGCAGAGTCCTTTCTCAGTAAAATAAGAATTTTGGAAACCTCTTTTGTATAATGGGGTGCAACAATGGTCATCTTTAAATTACTATTGTTGGAGGAAACTTAATTTCAGTTTAAGCAGATTTTAACTACACTTTATTTCTTTCTAGTGGCTATATGATAATTGGAGGGTACTTTTTTTTTGAAGTTACTATTTTACCTAGTTTGATGACTAAGAATTGGTGGTTTTGTTTGTCTTGGTTTTGGTTTGTTTTTTTCTTTCTGAGGATCCTTTGATCCAAAGATCTTCGATACAAAGAATGTATATTTAAGATTCTTTGTACATTTAAATTTTTTTCAGATGAGATTGCTATTAAGAACATTTTTAGCATGATCTGTAGATAATTGTTTGATCTACATGGAGTGACAGTTTTGCTGCCCATTGCTGATCTTCTCGAGTGCTTCTGTTTACAGGTTCTGCTTTTCACAAACCCTCTGCTGAGTTCATCAGTTTGCTTGATGGGTTACTTCAAAAGGATCCTCAGAAAAGGTAAATTGTCTAATCCATGACAATTGTTTATGTAGTCACCTCTGGAGAAAATAATTACTATGATACTGTATGTATAGTATTTTGTAGATGACAAAGAATGCAAAAATCCCTCATATAGAAGAATGAAATATGTTTTTTGTTATATGAAAGTATACAAAACTAATGTTTTCATTAAGTATGTGTTTGTATTTTTATAACTGGTGCTAAATAGATAACTGTAACAGAATGATAGACAATTTAGAATTGGATAGCTTTGCTTTTCCAGAGCAATGGCACATTTATTTTATCAGACTTTGATTTATAGGTAATACAATTACATTGTTAAATAATTTAGAACTGTAATTTACAGAGTAGCTCAGATCATTTACATGTGGGACTGACTATGCAGTTTCCTTCATTTTTATTCTCATACCTCTGTTGTGGGAATTACCCATTCCGACTCGAGGTAAAAAGTTCGTCCTGTAAGAAAACTTATTCATTGTCCAAATAAAAGCAAACAACAGCATTGATTGTTCTGTAGTGTCACTAGGTTAAAAACCTAGTCTGGTGTTCTCTGGAGCTGTACTTTGCCACTGCTTTTTCACTTTGTTTGTTGCTTTTCAAAAGGCTGAATTGGACAGACCTATTGCAGCATCCGTTCTGGAAAGGATCCCTTAGCCATTGTGGTGGTGATTCTGGAGACAGACAGGGCGCAAGCTCAAGGTACCAAATGTTTGAGAAAGACTTATTTTGTAATAAATATAAGCAAAGATGAAAAAAATATTTTATTACATTTGTAAATTTTATCATTTTTGAAATTTTGCTTAGAATTTTCATATATTAATGACTGGAGTTTTACACTATAAATTGGACAGCTTTGGATGTTTAGGAATGGTATTGTCCTATTAGTGTATTACACCGTCCATTCACTTTTAACAGGCTCCTTCCTTCTGGCTACAGAATGTGTTAAAATACAGTTCTGAACTAACTGTCGCCAATTTTATTGATTTGTTTATATAACATTGTTGCATGACATTGGCTTGCAATTTTTGTTTTGAAACCTTTTGTAGTATGGCTCAGTTTTATCTCTAGTGAGTTTTTTTGTTTGTTTGTTTTTGTGCATTAGGCTTAGAGCGTCACAAAGCCTATCAGTACAGCATCTTAGAGCTGTGGTTGAGCTTTATAATCTTGCAAATGCAGCTGACCCATATTCTTTGCTTATGACATAAAGCATTAATCTAATAGTTGGGGTTTTTTTCTAAATTTGTAGTACTCTACACTGCTGTATATACGGAGAAATACCCAAACCTTTTGTGCAAATGGTTTCTACATATTAAAAAATTAGGCTTCTTCAAAACTCCTGTTACCTGGCTGGTTTTTTTGGTTTTAATTAATATTTAGCATTGACTTTTAAGTCACGTTCTAAGTATTTGAAAGATACGTCCTAGTCTGGCGAACTGTTCATGTTCTAGTCTAGTGAACTAATGTGAAAATAGTTTTGTTTTAGAATGTTGAATGTTTTTGTGTTATATCTACTTTAAAATTTTCTCTCATGTTGTTTAATACCTATTTCTGATACCAATGCTGCAATGTTTTGGTAATTATCATTTATTCTGGTTTGAAATACAGCTCTTTGTTTTTTCATTTTATTACTGCTTTCACCTGCAAGACATAGAAGAAATTAATATTTACAGTTTATACCACAAAGTAGGACTGTATTCATGGTTTTAGCAAGACCTCCATCTCAGTGCTCACTTTGGAGGAATTTTCAGAGAATCCGAAGAATCTTAATCTCCTATGAAATATTGGGTTCTTTGACCTCACTCTTGAAGGTTTTCTAATGCCTGTGACATATCTGCTGATATATGCACTGATTGACAACTATGACAGATGTAGAACATTGGCCTAACGTGCTAAAGAAGCTCAATACTTTTTCTTTTCCAACTATGAGGCCCATGTATCTATTTTCTTCACAATGTGGATTTGATCAATATTTGATATCCTGGAGAGCCTTCAGGAAACTTGTATGACCCAGTTCCATTTGAATAATAGAAGGGCATGCTAGAAAAAACCTGAACATCCACAGTCAATAACCTTGCAATTAAGTGTGACATGTAAAGCATTACACAACAAAAACAAAACTAAAAATCCCCCAGATCTTACAAAAAAAAAAATTTCAAAACAACCCACCAAAAAAGTAGTTTCAATCTAGACTACTGACTTCATTGTTAGAGGTGGGTTTATAATGACTTTTTCCTGTGATGATTGAATGATCTGTAATGCTTTTAATATTTCTTTACAGTTCTTTTATTGTGGGGTAATAATTTAACTTTTCTGCTGTCTTCCATGTAAGTTCTAATATGAGAGAGAGAATTTTTAGTATTCTCCTACTCATTTGCTGTGAAGTTGTTTCTCATCATTGCCATTACTATTATAAAAAGTGCATGTAACATATTAAAATGGTATGTTCTAGAGAATGACAGCTAAATTTTATTCTAAGAATTGCAAAAAAATAATTGATATGCTCCCTCTTTTTTTTTAATCTGTAATTACTATCTTCTATTAAGCAGCAATGAGGACACAGAGTCATCAGTGTCTTGGAGTACCAAAGAGCCAGTGGATACTCATAAAAATCTAGATAACCTGTCATCCTCAAGAGCATGTCTTAAACTACCAAACAGTTCTTTCAATCCAGGTAAAATTGTTCATTATGTTATTTTTTTACTGATTTTTATCAATCCCAGCAACATCCCTATGTTTTATTTGATTTTAACCTCTGAATGCAAGTTCATGTTCTCTCTTCCGTAGAAACTCAGACTGAATTGCGCCCCAAAAGTGCAGTTGATGGTGAATCAAATGAATCCATATTTCTTCTCAGGTATGAAAACCTAAAGAAAATTATAAAAACCCTTGAATATCTTATTTTTGGTGCTGGTTTTTTCCCACTGTCTCTTCAGACATTTTATTATTCTGCCCATAACACTGTGTGTGTCTCCTTTTGAATTTTCTATTACCACTTTAATTAATATCAAAATATTAGAAGAGCTGCAAAAGCAGTGTGTGTAGTTAAAGCTTATCTGACTTTATTACACGGTTTTTAGAAGTAAACTTTTGATTTCTTAGCTGTCAGTCTGGACTGAAGAATTTATTTAAATCTTTCTTTCCTTCTTACTTCATATAGATAAGAATAGGCTTTGAGTATGATTGCTTTGAATACACAAAAATAAGCATTCAGCATAAGATCCGCTAATAAATTCTACCTGCAGGTTTTCTTCCCAAGCTGTAGGTAACAATCTATTAAGTACTGCCTGGGTGTTAAATAAAAAAACAGTGATTGGTTTAACAGTGATTTGTATTAGTTGAAGCCTGATTCTGGAACTAGTTTTCAAGCCAAGAAGATTGTCTAGTGAAATAGATGCTTTTCTTATTGTCATCAAGAAGAAATATTCCAGTTTGAAAATACTGTTTCAAGCTTCTTGTATAACCTGAAATAGGGCTTTTCTGTATGATAGTGTGTACAAAAGTTATTTCAGTTGGTTTTAGTAAAATGTTAATTCTCATCTGACTTATGAATTCTGTCATCACAACTAAACACATACAATTAGTAATTTCAAATATCGTTTGCTTTAGCAGTCTGCTGAAAAGAAAGGCTATAATGACATTAAAACCAGTATAACATGTAATCCAAATAATGTTTTTTAACAATATACTTTATTTATGATAAGCACATTAGTTTAAATATAAAATTTGAAATGTAATGCAAACACTTTCTAAAAAATCTGTTCGGAAACTGTCTTTGCTTCACTGATCTAACTTCTGAAAGCAGCATGTGTTATCTACTAAAGTGTTAAAACATTGAAGTGAAAGGAAGCTTCTGATCTGGCACTTGGCACCAGAATTTACTTAGCTGCTGGGGAGGTTACTCAGTTTTTTACAGCAGGAGCTTCTTCTACGTATGTAAATGGAATAGGTCTTATTCATTTCAGATAGTTCAATTCAGCAATCTCTTGTCTTGTTTTAAACTGAGAAACCATCTGAGAACTGGAAAAATAGGAAGTATTTTCTGTATCTCAAACATATATGAAAGCAAATCAGTTGCATTAATTGAAAAAAAAAGTATATTTATCAAATCTACATGTTTTGAAGGATGTGGGAACCTAGAATAATTATTCAACCTCTTAGCTAGAAATCATAGGGTTTTTTGTTTAGGAACTAAGACTGCCTAAACTTCCAGGCACATGCTGATATACTTTTTTTACCAAAAGAATTGGGACATTTTATGTAGTTTTATGTAGGTGGTATTTTGGCATTCCTTCATTGTGCCCAAGTTTCTAGAAGAAAGATGGAAGGTTAGAACAATTATGTTAGTAATTTGATCATTGATTTTCATGAGTATTTTTAATTTTGTTTGGTGCTTTTATTTTGAATTTAGTTGCTTTTTCTAATAAATAAAGCTGAAGCTAGAAATCATAGGGCTATTGGATGTGTCTAGATCTGTCTTCATTCTGCTAATGAAGAAAACATATTCATTTGAAGTTGATTTAACTAGTTTCCTGGCCTGCCAATTTTAATAATTCTAAAGTTGATTTTAAATGCTTTGCATTAATATATACTATAAAACCTGAATTCACTAGCAGCTTTATGAAAATTGCAACTTTGCAGTATTCTGGTCTTTCCTTTCTTCATTTTCCATTTTACAGACAGGATTTTAAAAAGAAAAAGTAAAAGGGAAACCTAGTTCACAATCATACAGGAGATTTAGGCACTCTTAGCCAAGAGTTAGCAGTCAGAACAGAATAACATAAAATAAATTTCATTTTTTTCTCACATTAATTTTCTTTGTTTGTTATTAGGAATTCAGATAATAATGTTTTAACATCCAGTTATGAGAATGGTTATTGCTGAGAAAATAATCAAATTAGATCCATTTACATCAACAACAACTACAAAATACCACCTTCCCATTTTTAACTGGTAAACAAATTCTAACATGGTCAGAACACATTTAAAGACAGAAAATTCACGTCTAATTGGTGGCTCAGGCATAGCCTGTTCATCACCTTTGAAAGTTTGCTGTATGGCATCAAAGTTTCAAAAGAGCAGCACAAAAGTACTTTGCAATGAAACTTAATCTGTAGCCTTTATTGGTTTATAATTATTTTTTCCTTTCTTTTGATTAAGTTCTCGTCCCACACCTAGAACTAGCATTGCAGTAGAAGTAAGTGATGCTACTACAGCCCCAATCAAAAATATTCCACAGAGAGATTCATGCTTGAAAAAGGTGAGTACAAAATTTGTATTAAGGGATGATGGTATCTCTACAGTAAGAATTTTAGCCTGGAGTCTGTGGCAAAGTCAAGTTTCTTCTCCATCCATAACTAACAAGGAATCAGTTCCTACAGTGTGCAAGTTATTTGAAAAATGTATTTGCAGAACTTCAGATGTATGAGTTAAGAAAGATGCTTAGTCTCCTTTTTTGCCCCAGTGCATAAAAGGGAAAATGTTATCTTCTTTCTTGTCAGTCTACAATTTTGACCCATTGCTTTTTCTTCCAATATGTTTCTCTTATTATTTTTAGTTGGTCGTATCTACTATTACATAAATGAAAGGTAAGTTAGAGTATGTTGTTTACATGGCCAAACTGCATCGTATAATGTTGAAATGAAACATTTTGGAAATAAACATGAACTAACTTTTTTTTTTGTGCAAAAAAAGTTTAAAAAAAAATCTTTGTTCTTATTCTAGGCTGAAAATATGTGCTCAAGTCAGCAGGATATGGAGTCAACATTGAGAGAGCTCATTTACACTGAATCTGATCTTATCATAACACCAATCATTGACAATCCAAAGGTATAGCAAAATAAAATATAAGATTCAGGAACTTGTGGCTGGGGCTATTTTTGCAGATAAATTTTTAATCAGGGTGAAACTCCTTTCCTGTATTTTATAGTTCTCGTTTTAAAGCAGTTCCACCCAGTCATCTGGCAAGCTCTCATGCAATTTTTTGGCAGTCTGTATAATTCTATTGTGTTGCTAATTTGAAGGAATGGTTATTTTGGGATTGAATAATAATATTAAATAGTGTCTTACAAGAAATAGAAGCTACTAGATACTGTGTTCAGTGCTTTTGTAGATTTGTTTTCTGATAACTTGCTTTGATATCTGTTACTTAAATGAACACAAAACTGTGGTTTGATATATTCTAAACAAGGCCATCTATGAAGCCTTCTAGATTAAAGTTAGACCTTTACAGAAAAACTTTTGTTACTCTTTAAACTTCAGATGTGATAATGTTTTTGGACTTTTTTTCTCTCGAACACCTGACGTTATAAGAAATGTCCATCCTATTTCTGTCATATATATTCTAATATACAGTTGGTAATGAGTCTCTTGAGCAGGGACTGGCATTTGCTTGACGGCAAAGAGTGAACCAAAAAAGAATCTGCACTGCAGTGACAGTGTATTGTGCATTTATGGGCATTATTGGTAGAAGGAATAATAGGCAAGAGCCCCTTTAGTCTTCCTTTTGTTACTGTGCTAGAAAAAAATGCAGCAGTTTTAGCAACTTTACTCAGCAAGTGACAGATGCAGAGAATGAAACATTTTTAATTGGAAGTGAGCATCTAAGCTCATTAAGGATGTCTTAGAGCTTTTAGTTGCTGTGTTGCTTTAGTATTAACAATTCTTTTCTTTGTTTTAATGGATTTCCTAACACTTTCAAAAATTAAAGGTCTTATACAGCTGGATAGTGTAACTACCAAATAATAATGTTTTAATATATTGGGAAGGAGGGACATTGTTAGCAGTGGAGAATTTCAAAGTGTTTGAATGCTACCACTGTTAAATTCTCAGTTCTATCTCAGAACTACAACACAAAGCCTTAGTCCTTCACAGCTTCTCTTCTTACTACAAGTATGAGAGAGGAGATTGGGGGTAAGTGTACAAACTGACGTGCACATGGAGACTAATCTCCTTACCGTGCAATGCCAGACTCAGAATTAATGCAAAATAGCCCACTAAGTTCCAGGGACATGTAATCAGAGTCATTGCCTGCTTTGCAATGACTCTTTAGTCTGCACTTCAGACTGAAGGATGATACTGACACCTGATAAAGCTGAAGAGCTTGCAATTTAATCTCATGAAAAAGGATTTACTAGATGCTGACAGAACCTGAAAAGTTGAAATGTCGGCTTGCATTGTAACATTTCCCTGTGTTCTGCAGATCTGTGGAGCTGAAGACGTTTTTTAGAAAATAGCTCTGTGGTTACACTTAGACTTCATTTGTCAAAGGCTAAATTCCACTACACAGTAACTTTTTCTGTATGCTTTATTTTCGGAAAATGACACTCAAATCCTCAGTCACTGAGCAGTCATCCAATTTCATGATGTACCAGAAAATGATGTCTCGTGAGGGGGAAAAAAATCCCCATACGTTATGAACAGTTACTTCTTGTTAATAAGACTTTTTATATTCTAGAATGATCTAGTGTATATATGTATTTGCTGTATGGAAATGAAATGCTAAAACGTTTAATGAGCTGTCACCTACATAGTTCCTTTCTGTAGCTTTTGAAACCCAAATGCAAGTATTTTTTGGCATACAAGCAAGATAAAAATGTAAACTGAAAAAATCCTAGCATTTTGTAATCCTATTTTAAAAATCACTTAAATGGAAATACTAGCAATATAATTATGTTAAAAACATAGAGTTAAATCCCGAGTATTTACTCGGAAGGAATAAATACCAGAAAACAATGGAAAATTCCTCAGTAATGAGAAGTAGTATGTACACCCATCCTGTACAAATTTTACATCTTTGTATTCTCACATTCAACTACTTAAAGATTTTCCAGAAATGTATTAAAACTAGTTGCAATGTGTTTGTTCATTTTTCCAGATAATAAAGCAAGTACCAGTTAGATTTGACTCAAAAACTTTACATATACCAGCACATTCAGGTATGGATCTGCTGAAGCTGCTAACAAGTCCTGCATGTCTTGCTGTAACTTGCTATCACGAGACCTGTAGCCTCCTGCTGTAGATCATAAGCTGTCACAGTTTTAGAATTCCTAATTTTTCTGAAACTGTTTCTGTAATGTTTTTAGCTAGACCAATTTTGAGTAGCCTTGTCAAGGACTGAGTTACATGACATTCCTCTCTCTTCTGCCTCCTTCAGTTACAAGCTTGTGCTCAAAAACTTTTACAATGAGACAATCATCGCTGTTTTAGTGTGGGCAAAACAGTGGATTTTTTCCAACTGAGATATTTTAACTAAAATACTAAGCTTAATATATTAAAATTTTTTAAAGGCAGGGAAACAATTGGAAACGTGGATCTTAAAATGTGCAGTGTTAATCAGCTGTAATACTAAGCAGCTTTGCCAATCCCAGTTTTAACCATGGATTGTTATGGCAATCATGTTCCAAAAGATAGTGTAGAGTTGGTTTGGTTTGTTTTTTTGTTGTTAGTTTTTAATGTCTAGAAAGAGTGCTGTTATATCTGAAAACTAAAGTCTGCTCATTGTCATGAGTGTAATAATTTCTTCCCCTGGAAAAATTACTCTGGTCTTTTTAAGGAAGTTTAACACACTTCACCGTGCTTGAAGAAGGATACCAACCAGATATGCAGTCCTTCTGGAATTCACAGAGCACCTCTTTCTAGGCATAAGAATTAATTTTTTCTTTCTATAAAATATGTATTTTGGAGATTTAATTTGTTGAAGAAAATTTTTAGTTGGAAAGGAATTTAGTGTCCCCCAGTCTCCCAATCAAGACTGTAGTAACAGAAAATATTTTTAATTTGGTTCGTCCAAAAATGTTTCAAGTGCCCTGTATTTCATATTGCGTTTAAGTAGTTATCACACTGTTTAACTATTGTTATCAGTATTTATTTAAAATGGGACAGTGGTTTTTTGTTGTTATAATGCTTTCAGAGTTGTAGCTTTTTTCTGGACAACTTTCTGATTGTTTTTTAAGATACTGAATTTGATGTTGCTCATCAGTAATGATTATAGATAGCATGGAAAAAATAAGAAAAATACCTGACCTGAAATTCACACCTCTTTTCACCTTTGCTAATGTGTATTATAATCTCCTGCATTAGTAGGTATTGTTACTGAAGTGTAAAATTAACATAAAACACAGAAAATATGCTTTTAAATATCCTATAGTGGAGCATATCAGGATGGCAGATAAGTTATTAATGAATAACTAACCAAAACTGAGGGAATGTATGGCTGCTAGATTGAAATTAACTGTTGAGACTGATAAGGAAGTCTGTGAAAAATCTTGGTTCATTTACACTGGCCAGTAAATTGAACTACAGGATTTATGTTAATTGTCCCAGTGGCTTGAGTACTTTGTATTCCTTCTGAAGTCATCTATGTTTTGCTACTACTGAAGTTTAACTCAATGGGTGCCTACCTATATAAGTAACAATACACCTTTTCAGTTTATAGGTTCTGAGGAGATTTCACTGATTTTGATTAGGTTTTGCCTCAAGTTTACTCTAATGGAAGTGCACTTTCTTATTAAGAATTAGTAATGATAAAGGACAACTACTACCTTTCCTAAATTTAATGTTTCCTGAAATGAAGTCTGGGGACTTAGCAGGGTTGCACTTTTGAAAATGCTTTGAAGCTTTCATTGCTCTATTTTTATCATTTGTTTCTCTTCTTGCTTCCTTTTTATTTCTATAATCTTCAGACGTGAATTATAACATGATTCTTTAATATTTTAAGTACTAAAATTATAATTAGATTCAAATTTGGGACTTACTTATTCATACTGATGTTACTTTCTAGAGTGTTAAAGCGACATCAAAGATCCATTATCTTTATCTATTTGTTTGCTTCTTATGGTTAGCTGAGAAGTTATCATCTATGAAAGATGCAGACTGGAATAACTTCTTGAAAAGAGTATGCTCACTGCTTGATTCCACCGAGAAGAACACAGGAGCAGCACGTTCTAAACTGAACTTACTGTACTATCTGTGTACTGTGGCTGCCCACAAGGAGATTGCAAGCAGGCTGATGAGCTCTCAGCTGGTAAATAATGAAGCTTTGAAAGAATCAACATGGTTTACATACTTCCTGTTGTAGCAAAAATCAGATGCTTTTAGTTATATTTCAACAAATCAAATGACAAAATTCGACAAAAAGATGTCAAAAAATTACTGAATTTCATGTCAGGTGTTCTAAAAATGCTGAGGAAAACTAATTTTTTATCTTACATTTCAGATATATTTACATATAGTTTTGTTGTATTAGTGAAAATGTTGGGGTAAAAACTAAGCTCGATGGAGAGTGTGAAATAATGTATGATGAAATATTAGTCCTTGCAGATCATTAAATGACAAAGAATATTGAAAAAAGTTCACGTATGAATTGTTAAATGTCTTATTTGGCCATATGTCTGTGAAGAATAGCAAGAAAAACTTTCTAAAGAACATGCAGTGAAACTTTCAGTAAGCAGTTCTTAGAGTGAGCAGGGTCTCTGAAGAGTCTCTTTTAGGGTGTACCTAAATGTTGGTTTCACCTTTCAAGAACCACTTTTTACCAAACAATTTTACTGGTATCCTCTGTAGTGCTTTAATATATTTCTTAAAATTCTTGCATGTGCAGAAGAGAAATAGGTTTTTTTTTCTCATTATGTAAAGGCATCACAGGGGCTATCCTGAGATGAGCACTTTTCATTTTATTTAATTAAAAGTAAACTACTTCACTCTCCTCAGCTGTACTAATGCACTTAAGTCATAAGCTGATGTGCCGTTGTTGGATATAGAGATATCAAAGACAAAATTGCACTGCCAGAAAAATTCAATGAAGAGCATTTAGGTTGGAAGCAGTGGTAGGTCTTGTACCATAGCATTCTAGTGAAAGCAGGAAAGAGAACTGCTGTAAAGTGTATTCCATTATCATCAGAGAATTTGGTGGGGGGGAAACGTTAATCCAGTAACTGAATTGCCAATTAACAGAATATTTTAGAAATTAATTAGTAATGATGAATTTGGTTCTTTTGTGGCTGATTATATGTGTTAACGTTCATTATTCTAGTATTTGCCAACTATTTTTATCCCGTTTCACAAAATTAATTTATTAAATATTTGTTTTGTAATACTGTATGATGATCTCTGTGTTTGTAGGTGAAAACATCTCTTTTCTGCTGAATAGTGCTATTCACAATGAAAAAATGTTGTGGGGTTTTTTTTTTTAGTGATGATATATGTTTAGCAGTTTAGTTTAAGGCAAAAATATAGAAATAATTGTATTTTCCTTCCTTTTTTATCTTTATATATTTTTCCTTTTTTATCTTTATCTCTTTAATCAGTGTTTGCACAATATCTACCATGTTTGTCTGTGGAAATACTCTTCGCAAATGTTATCCAAATACATTTTTATGAAATTACTGATATTTTGATTTTTTGTTTATCATTTGGAACTATCAGATCACTGAAATTCACTAATGTTTATTTGTCTTCTTTAAACTATAGTTTCCTATATTGATGCAGCAGCTGCGTGCAGCCACCAGTTGGGATATGTAAGTAACAATTATTTAAAATAATTATGTTCAAAATCAAAATTGTCACTGAATTTTATTAAAGATATTCATTAACAGGTTATTTGAGGAGTGTTTTAGCATGTCAGACTGCTGTGGTATCTGACTGGCAGTATGATGGTGAATATAAGATGGAATTTTTTCAGCATTGAATTAATATATTGCTATTTTATAGTACCACAGATTATAGAAAATCTCTAAAATTTAATCTAGGAGTTGTATAATATGGTGTATCAAATAGTGTAACTTAAAATCACTGAATAAACCAACTCCATACCACAATAGGAGTAAAATAACTGTAACAGTAGCTTTATTTTAGATTCCTGTCAGAAATATTTCAATGTGATAGTGCCCTCTGCTGTTTATTTCTTAAATGTTGATTTTGTTGTTGCAATTTTTTTCTTTAATGAAACGTTTAAAACTAATTTACTGATACAGATTTAATTCCTGTTTTGTCAGCTGAAAAGTCTAAAATTATCTATGGGTGTTTTCTATATGAAAACTGGACATGAGCCTGACAGATTAGTAAGATTAACAAACTAAAGCATCTTCACTCTTCAGTGCTAAAGAAATGTCTTTATTCATGAATATATTGCTAAAATGAGCTGAAAGAGAGAATTAATTGTTGATGCAAAAAACCCCCATAAATAAGAAGAAGGAAATCTGAGCTTTAAGTAGGACAATAAATATTTCCTGCCCTTAGAAACCTGCAGCAAATATAAACAAGACATGATTGGTTTTGTTGTATTTTGTAAATAGTTTTCCTGCACCTACAAAATATTTATTTGATACGCAGACGTGCTAAAGTTGCTCGAGTGATTGGTTTACTGGCATTACACACATCTGAGGTTGGAGAAAATGTACCTGTTTCTGAGGTAACTTTCTTTTTTTTTTATCAGGGAGTTTTTTTAATGCTTTAACTATTTATTTCAGAAGCTTTCACAGCTTTTTTTTGTTTTGAACCCTGCTTCTTTTTTTCCTCTTATTTGTAAATTGGAATATAATGTGTAAATTTATAATCTCATTCTATATAGTTGTAGTTCTGATCTTTACTAAGCTGTGGCTGAATTATCCACCAATGATAAAACTCTAGCCTTTTTCTTTCCTTTTCGTAAAATCGAGTAGTCACAGTCATGCTTCTTGTGTGTGTAGAAAGAAGAAACTGTTGTCATTGTTTGGTTATTCTGAAATGTAATTATTATAATTAGAATAAAAATAGTGCAATTGATACTTCGACATATTTTTTCCAAAAAATTCATGGAGATGCGAGTAATTTGAGATTCCTCACAGTTCTTGAAGAATATGTGTAAGGAAGGGCAAGTAATTTTCTTTGGAGAAGAAAGGTATTTTTAACTCTTTTCATTTTGCATGATCAGAAGATTGATTAGAAAAAAATTGTCTTACTCTCCTTTTTTGGATGTAACACGTGCGTACAGATTAAGAAATCTTGACAGAATGTACTATTTAATATTTGTTTAAAGTGTAACTGTGACATTATTTCTGCTTCATGAGGTGAAGCCAGAGCTTGAATGTAATGGGTGTTTGAATTTGAGACCCAACTGCTAAACACAAGCTGTAATTATGCCTCTGTGCTGTGCAGGTCTGGCATAGGAACATAGTTATAGGTTAATATCTGACTATTTTGGAAATGTGTCTATTCTGTTGATTTAGGTCCCTCTGGTTTCTTCTTAATGAATATTAAGAATTTGATTATTTTGCTATGTTGCTTCACGTTTCAATTCTGTAGTGAAAGGAAAGTGAACTCAAAATATTATAGTTCTTGCCTGTTTGTTTTATAAAGTAACAAAGTAGGGCAAGAGTCCTTATAGTTATAATCACTGAATTTTGGTCAAAGNGCATGATCAGAAGATTGATTAGAAAAAAACTGTCTTACTCTCCTTTTTTGGATGTAACACGTGCGTACAGATTAAGAAATCTTGACAGAATGTACTATTTAATATTTGTTTAAAGTGTAACTGTGACATTATTTCTGCTTCATGAGGTGAAGCCAGAGCTTGAATGTAATGGGTGTTTGAATTTGAGACCCAACTGCTAAACACAAGCTGTAATTATGCCTCTGTGCTGTGCAGGTCTGGCATAGGAACATAGTTATAGGTTAATATCTGACTATTTTGGAAATGTGTCTATTCTGTTGATTTAGGTCCCTCTGGTTTCTTCTTAATGAATATTAACAATTTGATTATTTTGCTATGTTGCTTCACGTTTCAATTCTGTAGTGAAAGCTGAACTCAAAATATTATAGTCCTTACCTGTTTGTTTTATAAAGTAACAAAGTAGGGCAAGAGTCCTTATAGTTATAATCACTGAATTTTGGTCAAAGTCTTTCAGCACTGACACTTGCATGTCAATTGAATTCCAGGTCACAGTTAAAGTGTGCTCCTGTATGTGACACATTTTTTTCTGATATTTAACTTTTAAAAGTTCCAGTGAAAATACTCAAAAGTAATCTGGAGATGTTCATATAGCTTTTGGCTGCAGGTGTTTGTTAAACACTAATATATTCAGTAATAGTTTCTCTAGCTTCCCAGTCTCCACTAGAGAAAACACATTTCCTACTCAGCTGTTGTATTTAAAAGCAGTAGATTGAAGTAGTTATAGACTGAGCTGTAATATTATTTTGTTCAAAATGTTTTCAGTGAGTTTTTTATGTGAACATAAAAACTATTCACGAATGGAATTTAGCATTTTTATAAGTATTTGTATACTTAAAAAAACAAGTTAAATCTGAGACCAGTCCGATTCTTATGTGAATTAAAATTAGGTTTTATATACATTCATTAAGAAAATAAGGATTTATTTTTTAAATTGACAAATCTGAGTTCAAAATGCATCTACTCTGCTTTATTTAATGACATTCATGCCAATTTTTTTTCTCATAAAATAACATACCTGAATTAAAAAGATTTCAGAGTGTTTACACAAAATTAGAATGAGGAAAAAAATTGAATCCTATATTTTCATGTCTTCAAATAATCTAAAAAAAATCTAAAAATCTAAAATCAAATAACAGTAGGCAGTACACAAAACCTAATAGTTCATTTACAGGAAAAGTAGGAAGGAATCATTCAGGAGTTTCTCTTCTACCGAATTGTGTTCCTCTCTGCCCCCTCCAAAGAAACTAGATGGACCTGTGAGTTTTTTGAATGTTCTTGTTAATTGTCAGCTATTTCATGTTGTGTGATGCTCAAAAAAAACCACCACAAAGCAAATCTTTAAACCAGCCTTTAAAACGGTATTAAACATAATACTGTGATTTATCCTGTTATATGAGCCAGCTGATATTCCAGCTGAAGTTTATTGGTGGCAGCTGTGATTTAGGAAACGTCGAAATCAAGCTGTAGCCAGTCAGAACAACATAATCTAAACCAACTCTGTGATCTAGGGCTTGCAGTCTGAAGATACAGGAGTGATCTATCTATTGACAGGTTTTTTGTTGTGTTTTCTTTCTCTTCCATTCATAGAAACTTCTAACACTCTTCGATTTTTATATTTGTTACATAGAGATGTTCTCTTTTACCTCCTAAATTTGTTCCCACGTGTGAAAAGTCAGTTGAGAGCTTGTGGAGATGGTATTCTGGAATTATTTTTGCCCTCTACCTGTACCATGCTATTTATATCAAATTTTCTTTTCAGTTTTTATCACTTAAGGCTAAAAACTTCAGTTTTTATCACTTTAGCACTTAAGTTTTTATCACTTAAGATAAAAACTTTTCAGTTTTTATCACTCTATCTTTGAGGTTGTATTTGCACCATTCACTTTTTAGTTGTAGTTAAAATGACAAATTTTGTAAATAGTAGTAACATTAAGCCCTGAAAGAGGCAGAAAAACTTTAGAAAGAAAAGAAGCCTCATTCTCACTTTAAAGGCTAAAGTAAACTTCATATACTGTATGCCAAAAGCCTTTAGTTTGTTGTTTTTTGAAGAATTAATGCTTTGGGGATTTTTTAAAAGTTTTTATTCGGGTAATTGGGGAACAGCAGTTTCCTTTGAATGTAACCACCAGAGGTCACTAAAACACAAATATAAATTAAAGTAAACTATTTCAAGACTTGACAAGCATGTAAATGTAGAACTATGTAATATCTTTATTCTGCTGATGTATTCTAATATGTAGGTCATATTAGAAAAAATTAGAATAAATTAATATTTATATATGTGAATTCACTTGCAGTTGATCTATTTCCAGTTAAGAACTTCTAAGAAGCATATTGCATTGATAAGAAAAAATAAGACTGATCTTAGAATGCAATAGGGAAATTGATCTTTTCTAAAACTGCAGATGAAGACATTTTATGGTGGATTTCTTCTGTCATGCAATTGCAATAGAAGTTTTTAATAGGTCGCTTTTTTATTATTTTTTTTCCCCTATGGAATTGCCCTTTAGAAATCTGAAACATAATTTCCTCTTATTTATTGTTAGTTATCTTACAAAAACATCTAAAATTTAAAGTTTTATCTTTGTATTTAGATTTTGAAACAGATTCTTAAGGTTCTGTAAAAAAAAAAGATTCTTTCTTTCCAGAATTCTCTTCTTCATCTTACAGGAAGAAAAATTATTCTGTATTTAGGGAAGCTTGTTTCTGTACATCTAATTTGGTTTATCTAATAAAAGAACTATTGTTCTTTCCTTTCTATGACTATGTTGAGCCTTCTGCCACCTAGGACACAACCACTCCGATGTGACGTTTCATACTCAGTCTATTATTTTATTGAGAAGTGATAGAGTGACTTAACAGAATGCTTCGACGTCAGGGAGCAGTATCTTTCTCTGCCTGGTGGTAGACTACCCTGGAGTCCTTCTCTGCCTGTCCTTTTGGTGGCAAAATCTAGTCCTTTTCTTTACCTCCTTTAAATTTGCTAATTGGGACTATCAGTCTCACACTCTGACCTAGGCAGTTGTGTCTGGTTGTTTGTTGGTTTTTTTTTTTAACAGACCTGGGTGCTCTGCCAAATGCTTAAAGGGTTCAGAGAACCTGTTACAGCCTTCACACTGCAAGTTTTTTTGCAAAGCCTAAGGTATTCCATGGACAAATTAATAAGCTAAATATCCCATGGACAATGACAGCATATTAGAGTATCTCGGTAACATTGAACTTAGATTCCTTTGTCACAGTAGTGAAATACCCAGATTTCTGTTTTCATCTAAATTGAAACACCATACAATTTGAGCCTTTTTATTTCAGATTTTTTATTAAAGTACAATTTAGTGGTTGTTTTCCACAGCTGCAAAGCAGCTGTAATGTTACAGGTGCAGTTGTATGACACACAAACTCATGTACGTACTCTCGCTAATCTGACTTTGTCTACATTGTTCTAGGTCTACAGTTTATTGTCATTCAAATTCGTCCAGAATGCCAATTTTAAGTCATGTTCCTATCTAGGTCTGTCCACATCTCCCCATATTGCAAGGAGTTTCAAATAAAAATGGTTTGATTTGGCCATTTATTCCAAGCCTATTTAGTTTTAATGTTGTTTTATTGTAAAATAAATTCCTTAGTCAAAGCAAAAACCACCCCAATTTACAGAAAATCTGTAGGCAGGAGATGGCAACTGTAGCAGAGTATGTGCACAAGTACTTATACATGTGCGCAAACACGTGTCTACTGTTTTGTAAATTGATTAGAACTTTACAATTATCTTTCTGGCATAATCAGAATTGTCACTTAATACCTTGATAACGTCAAGAGGAAATTCAAATTTTTGAGTGACTTCTAGTAAACTTTCAACCTCTATAAAGTTTCTTCAATTTATTTTTAACAAACTGGTTCACTGAATGTAACTTACATATATGCCTGGGGCACGTGGCAAGAAGACAAATGAAAAATTGACATTTCTCAGGTAAATTAGCAGAAACTTATGGTGTGTTTGAGAAGAGTTCTTCTGAGTTCATAAACAGAAAATGGAAATATAATTAAATTAACAACCGTGAATCTGTCAAGCATGGCAATTCTGAATTGTTGGAGAAAATATTAAGGCCTTTTATCATAATTGAAGATTTTTTCTTTCCTCATGCAAAAAATCATTTTTATCAATCCAATTAATTGGGCTTGCTTTATGTTTGAAGTCCAAACCAAGGTGGTAATGGAAAACACAGATGTTCTCAACTAGGAAGGAGAAAACATTGCCGATTGCAGGATTAAATCACTTTTTGCAATTTTCTTAAGTTGGTTGCCTGGCTGAAGCAAAATCTGTACCCTTTTAAAAGACATTTAATTGACACTGTTTTCGTAGTCCATTAAATTTACTCTGTTTTCTTTGAGAGATGAAATAATACATTTTCCCATTAAAATTACATCAGTGGTGCTGCAAGTATATCTGTTTGCAATAGTCTTAATTTACTTCCTATGGTACTAAAAATGTTGTGGATTTGGGTTTTGTTCCTACAATTCTGTTATTTTTGGGATAACGAAGATCTGTGCCCCTAGGACCTTTTTCTTCAGCAGATAAATATCTACCTCTCTGAAAGGTAAATAGCTGTCTGGCAGACTTTTGTCAGTGTTTTGAATATTTCAGGATTCTAAATGTAATTTTTATTCCTCCTAAATTGATGTTGTGAAACACTCTCCTTCAACTAATTTTGTCATACTCCAGTGACCTGGAGTATTGTAAGCTTCAGAGAGAACCTTATTAAGGGGAACATATGTTACAGGGAAAGACTGACCCTGAATTCACAACCATTTAAAGACTTCAGAAAATCAATGGGCATCCAGATTCTATATCAGAGTTAAGAGGGAAAATAGCTTCCCATCGAATGTTTTGCTATTTAATACTCATACACACTTCTGGGAGCTTTGTTAAAGACAAAAGTGAACACAGCTGTGTGATAGATGCGGTGCTTGTCTGTCTACCAATCTTTCTGTGTTCCACAGGTATGGATCAAAGTCACACACTATTATGCAGTGGAGACAAGTATTTTACTGTATGTACTTGCAGCTTTAGAGAAAGTGCATCTATGTTGGGCTTCTCATGTTGTAGCTGGGTATTCTAAACATTGAGCTTTGGGATGTTTGGGGTTTGCATTTTTTTTGTTGTTTTGATGAAATTGGAGGTCTTCTGAGGAAAAAAGTTCTAATTGATGAATTGTCTCTACTGGCTGTGATCTTAAGATGAGTAATCAATAGGGATCTGATCTTGATTAGAAAGAGCTTTTCTTTTTAGATCAGGCTCATTTTAACTTCCTTCTGTTCTGTCATCCAGCAAAATGTGCAAATGCTTGTGCCAGCCCAAAGGAAGAGATAGAGCAAGACTGAGTCTGTTTTTTTTTGATGGTGGTGCTAGTCATACTGGTTGGAAATGGTTCAAATTATGGTTTCAAACTTAGAATGAATATCTGTGTGTAGCAAATGAGAACATGTTATGGACCACTGAAATGTGCAGTGTGGTCAATGTTAAGAAATTTCCAAAGCCAGTAAATCTTTCTGTGCGTATTCCTTTTTTCTATCATTCATTTACCTGTCTTTCATTCAATTCAATTGGTAGAACGGGATGGAGAAGTGCGAGCTGATTCTTCTTTAAAAAATAAATTTGTATACCTATTAGTGTACTCAACCATATTCAAAATCAGAGTGGTCTTCGATTTATACCCTGCTTTTGAAGTTTTGGTGTATTAGTCATACCTGTATTTTTTTAAGGAAAAAAAATAATTTTATTTTAAAAAGAAATTGTTTTCATTTTGGCAATGATGAGATCTTGCCCAGTGTTTCCTGCTTGGGTGATCAGATAGCATTAAAGGTACAAAAGCGTTAAGGTAGTTTGAATTAAATACTTTTGGAGTTACTGGGTATGATTATTCCCAATTATAACTTCAAGGTATTTCCTGATTACTGTTTTCCCATTTTTTCTTTCCAATAGGAAAATGATGGGATTTCTGTTAGATATTGTGCATTCTGTTCATCAGTGTCCAGTTTTGTTCAAATCCCTCCCTTGCGATAAAGGGGGAGTAGTTGATAGAGGGCAATGGGCGATATAGGAAGTTTTAAGGGTTGATGTGGGTAATGGGAATGCAGACTTGCAATAGCAAGTGTTAGCAAAACACTTTCAGAAGAAAGATTTCAAGGTGCGTGCCTCTGATTTATTGTCAGTTTGGAGTTACTTTAACTGTTTGGAGTTACCAGGTAATTTTACTTGAGGGTGTCCAAGTTCACTTCGAGTTTTTTGGTACCTTTTTCAAAATAACATCTTGAGCTCACCATTCACAAAGCCAAAAAGCAGTATTAATCCAGTTGACAGCTGCTTAGAATCTTGTGTTTTTATTGACAAAAATTTGACTTGTGAAATCGTGATTTCTTTTCATATATCTCTATTTAAAACAATTGAGCAACACAAATTGACTTGTGTCAAGTTCTATTATATGTTTCCTGAATGTGTTTTTTGAAGCTGGGGGAACTGCTTCACTTTTAATATTGCTGTGCAACTTCTTAATGTTTGTTATTTCAAGAGTAAACTTACTTGTATGAAGGAAGTAGAACACTAAAATCAATCTCCATTTTGGAGTGAAACACTGAAAAAAAACCCCTTACCTTTATTATTCTATATAATGCTGTGAAACTGATGCACAATTTGGGTGTAAGATTGCTGTTAGCATAAAACAGTCGTCAAATATGGTTTAAAATGCAGCTGTTTAAACTATTTTATGACATTCTGTAATTCCATTTTTTCTTCCATTTTATGCATTGTGATGTAAATGTACAGTGAGGAGTACACTTTTAAGTCCTACTTAGTTAAAATATTTTACATTTGGAGTTAAAAGTAGAATTTTTTCACCATAATATAACAATAGATAATATAATAGAAAATCGTGTTCAAAAGTAATATTTCTCACACTTTTTAAGCTTAAATTCTGTAGTAGTCAAGTTGTTATGTTTTAAGCAGATTATTCCTATCTTTTATAGATGAGTGATTCCTATTGAAGGGAGTTTTACATGCATAAGAACTATAGAATCAGTAATTTCTTTTAATGTTAATGGGACTTCTGTCTAGTGAGGGCTAAATTTCATCAAAAAACCTGAGATGCATCATCTCTTATTTTCCACTTCAGAACTGGAAACATGCAAAGAAATTTCTACTGTACAAAACGTACTAGGAAACAGAGCTTGACCCAATACTTTTTACTTTTTTAATGACAAGATAAGCATGACTGTTAGGCTAATAAATAATGCTTATTGTGTCAACATTGAGTTATGTTTTTCCTTCAATCCAGTTACATAGAAAACCATATAAATAATTACATATCTTTTAACTTTTCTATCCCTGAGTCATGTTTTACTGAGAGCAAAGTTTGTTCTTAAGCAGGAGTGGAAGAGAAGCAAAAAATACTTCATGGCTTAGTTTGTGCATCCTTTCCTAGGGCTGCAAAGAAAAAAACCTGGAAGCTTCTTTGATTTGGAAGGCAACTGGAGAATTCTTTACTAGGATTTACCTTTTTGTTTTGATCCTACAGTGATAAGCAGTTTCAGGTTAATTTACTTCCAGAGGAAAACAATGATTATGTGACGTGCACCACAAGTCTGACAGCTACCTTTATTATGTATGTATTGTGCAGTGGGAAGCTTAGTTTTTCTGACTGTTATACTGTATAGGCTTTTGCTGAACTAATTTCATTTTTTCCCTCCTCTGGCATCATTTTCCTGAGGCTTTAGAATATCCTTGTGTCCAGTTCTGTAGTTTTGTCTTTATGGATTGTATCTGGGAACCTAAACTGAAAATGGTCTGTGATTTCTGAGAGTTTTTTGGCTTTATTCACACACACACAGAGCAAGATGTATATATGTTTTAATTTTTTCCTTAAATTAAAGAAAAATCAAACAAGTAAAATCAAACCCAGTACACAAAATTTAAGCTACCTTGCTGTTATTTTCACAAATATATAAAGGTGGTTTCACTGAAATGTTAAAAATTGAAAGATTCAGACTGTCAGTTGTACCAAATGAATGTGATATTAACAAATAAACTGTCAGCCACTTCACCAGTTGGCTTTGGGAATATACCCTTAGCTTTCTTGGTAAAGCTTTTACTCCTGAGAGCACTGAGTACTGTTATAAAGAGGAAAAAATTCCAAATATTCTAAAGCCCTGAGAGCACTTACTGCCTGCAGTTCCTTCTCTCTAATTAAAATTAGACAGCTAAATCCATACTTAGAAAAAGGAGCAGGGTTACTTGAACGTTCCTTACTTTTGCAGCTAGCAAGGTAATGTAAGTGTAATCTGTCAGGTAATGGAGCCTGCTTTCTCATGAGTTGAGTTGCAGCTGGATTACTTTTAAACTTAATTACCTAAAGACTACCTTTTAGTGTATTCATCTCTTCCTCTGTTAGCTATCATGAAGTTTAAACAGAACATCCTTGGTTTAGGCAGGTGTGTTCTGAATAAACTCTGAGGTTTTTTCTGTGTGCAGTTATGTTGAAAATGTTTTCATTTACTTATTCTCTGTTTAAAAATAAATGAGTTTGTACCACAACTTCTATATCATTTTTATGTTGCTATTTTGCTTCAAAACCCCCCCCACATCTATTTATTTATTTATTTATTTAATTTACTCTGACTTAGTTTCACAGAAATTGGGTAAGAGGTTTCAAATGATTGCAAGGAAGGAGACAACACTGAAATTATTGTCTAAATGCTTCTCTTTTCTTTCTATGCTACCCAAGTTTTCATGAAAACAGCACATCAAAGTAAGAGTATAGAATTTTGTATGGTTATACATCATGGGAGAGAGATACAAATTTGTCATGTCAGGTGTAGATTTCAATTAGATATGTTCTTTCACTGGTGTTTTTTGGTGTCATGGGTAGATGTTGGTCTTTGCTTGTATAATCAGTTTTGTTACTTTCACTGGTGTACTGTGGGTAAATTTTGTAGAATAAGAAATGAAAATTAAGGTAAATGTCAAAATAAATAGTTTGAAAATAATATATTTTTCTCACTTCTTAGGTTGTCTTACTTTCAAATAGCTTTTCTAGCTAATTAAAACATTTTTAATGTGTTAAAGAAGAGGTATGCTACAGGGCAAAGAATTTTATATAATTATTAAAAAGACAGCTCCAGCAGATCATTTTAAGTTTTTTACGTCTAAGACGAATCTGTTTACAATGTTTACAGTGTATGATTTGTCCCTTTTCCATTTTTTTTCTGATTTACTGTACAACTGACACCCATTACTTTAAACATAAATTAATATGTCATATACACGGAACATATGCTTGAAGTGTGAAGGGCCAGGTGAACTAGATGGAATGTTGTTTCTGTAGTTTAAATAACCTAGCAGGAATTTTTTTTTCCTGTGGAAGAAATGAAATATTTGCTTTTCTTACATTGTTACAGTATCAGCAGAACCATTAAATATGTACAGAAAAAGAAATGTGAAGTCGGCATTTAGCAGGAAAGCAAGAGAGACCACGTGGAAAAAAATTTCATGCCTAAGCTTCTTGACATGAAACATGACTCTTTCCATTATTTCTGGAAAACACATATCTATGTGAGGTTTTCAGTATTTCCTGGCATAATTTGGATGTTGTTTGCATGATGTTTGCGAAGTCATATCATATAATATTGCAACTCTCTCTTGTATTGTTCTAAGTTCTTTTCTTAATTAAAGCCTGACATAACTCAGAATTTGGTTTTAATATATTTTTAGTACTTAAATTTTCTTTTCTATCAACCAACTCTGGGTCTATGGAAGTTGTTATACAATTTGCTTATTGAAGTGTTTAGCTCTTATAACTAAGTGCATACCTTAAAGAATTAACCTAAAAGAAATCCCTTCTTCCATCTCGTTTTGTCTTGCATTTGCGAATTAATCAAATCATAGACTAGTAACAGAAGGAAAAAAATCCAGTCTTTTGCACTAAAGCACATACTTGCTTGATTGACACAATTAGGCTACAACATGTTTTTGTGATAGATAGCACACTGCTGGTAGCTGAAAAGCCTAATTTTCTGCTGTCTTCTGATTACTGCACTAAAAGACACTCAAACCAGGCCCAGTGTTATGCAAGATTGCTTGTATATTGGCTGTCCTAGCTTTTCTTCTATCATCTGGAAAAAAAAAAGTTATTTTAGTCTAAAACACAGTTAAAAAAGAATTCTGTAGGAAAGAAGGAATTTTTTATCCAACTGTTATTTCGTCCAGTTTGGACCTTCACTGAGCAGAGTGAAGGAATTTACAGTACTCAGAGGGAACTAATTTCAAAGAAAATATATGGGAAATCTTTGAAGTCTATAGAATTTTTTTAAAATATGACAAATTCTACTTAGAATTACTCAATCTAAGGTATTCTGCCTGGATATTTTATTGATGGGCATCGGCCATCAACATGGCTTTTAGAAAGTGGTAGCAGGCCCACTGCTTGGAAGCAGATGATGACTTAGAATAACTTCAAGTAGAGTTATGAATAGAACAAAAATCCAGGAACATGATATTCAGAAAAGGCAAGGATGAATGGTAGAAACTTGCATGTAATGAGGATAGTTAAATATTGGGAAATAACAAGGAAGAGAAGGGGAAAAAAAAGAAAAAGACCTCTTCCTTGGATATTCCTGACAACTCTTATTCTGTGAAGACTGGCTTCTAGTTTCAGTTTATATCTTTGTTGGCAGCTCCTGTTGATTGCCACTGACATCAGTTTTGAAGGCAGAAATCTTTGCTTTTTGGACTCCTGAGTGTCGTGGGTTTATTAGCCCCCCCTGAACTGAAATAGTCAGGCCTAGATAGATTTCTGGAGGAAAAACCAATCAGAAGGTTTAGTAACACCTCTGCTAATGACATATTTAAGAAAATGGAAGAGAAGGGGATTGCACAGAAGAAATTTGGCAGCCATGTAGGAGGGAGGCAGCTGGCCCCCAAGTGGGGGGCTAGGCCCTCTCTCCCCCGGCCTTGGGCCAGGGGCAGGCATGGCATTGAAGTCTCTCCAGCTGGGACGTGTAACAGTGGAGAAACAAATTCCAGACAGAAGCTGCCCACCTGCAACTTGCTACAAAAAGAATTCCAGCCTGGCAGAGAGGACTTGAGAGAACCAGCAGCTTCAAGGTCAGTTCTAGCAGGAGAAGAGCTGAGGCGAGGGGGGAATTTCCCCCCTCTCTCTCCCTCCAGCGGGGAAAGACTGAAAGTTGCAAACACCTGCTACCTTTAGAAGATAACTGGGGTGCAACAGACCCCCCCCAGCAGCTCACGTGTGACCCTAAAAGACAACAGAGAATGGAAGAACTGTTGTCCTGGGTGGACCCACAAGGAGAGGTCTATTTAAAACTGTCTTCTGTAGGCAGGGACCTCCACGCAGCAGAGGAAGGACTCAAAGCCATTCTCTGTAGTCGTGGCTGAAGACTATGGTAAAGTAAGTGTCCTTCTGCGAGCCATACAAAGGACCCCACAGGAACAGGGGAAAGGACTCAAAGCTATTATCCCCTATAACTGTGGTACAGACCATAATGGAGTAAAAGGTCCCCTTACAAGCCATAGAAGACCTCAGGAGTTCTGGTGTGCCCCCTGACCTCCGATTCTGTCCCGAATAGAGGAGGGGCAGGTCCAGTCCTGAGACTGACTTGCAGCAGAGCTGAGAGGGAGAGAGAAAGAGACTTCTATCTGCAACAGATTGGAGCCATTGCCTTAAAGGTAAGAGAAGAGAAACTCTACAATGCTACTGAATTGTTTCAAAAGGAAGAACTTTTCTTCCCCCTGGACTATATAAGCGGGGAGAAATGCTTTTGATGGACCTGGTACTCAGCCAAACGCCCAAACCCACAGCGAGGACCTTCCCCCTGCCTTGCCTTTCCAAGGCGGGGAAATAAAGACTGAAAAAGCCAAGATGAACTGAACTTATAAATAACAACCTAACATTCTTTTTCATAAGATAAGCTAGTTTAGTTAAAACTGTTGGAGTATACATTATTCCTTAGTCTTTATCTTGTTAGTAATAAGTCTTAGTATTATACCCCTTATATCAAGCCTCTGTTTTGTCTGTATAAAACCTCTCTCAACTTATAGAAATTGTGTGGAGGGGGGAGTTTG
This sequence comes from Pachyramphus minor, assembly GCA_013397135.1. Lineage (NCBI taxonomy): Eukaryota > Metazoa > Chordata > Aves > Passeriformes > Tyrannidae > Pachyramphus > Pachyramphus minor. The sequence continues at coordinate 614,451 of VYXB01002944.1, read as the reverse complement.
AGAAGAAAATTGATCCCTGGTAAAACCCACAACACTGAGCAATCTTTTTCTTTCCTTGCCCTTCGCAAAAATGAAAACAGGATCTCTTTCCTGTTTGAAGCAAATATTTTTACCTGGTCCTTCCTGCTTCAGATTTAAAAAGCTTCAAATTTAAGAGCTGAGGTGGAAATCGGATATACTCATGAACATTTGCAACTGAGTTAATGTAATCATACATCTGGCATGACAGATTAGGAGAAGAAGTAACTAATTTTTTTTCTTGAAGACAGCAAACAAACAAACAAACTCCAAAGCTTGTTGACAGTACTTTTACAAGCATTTTTAATTTGTTAGTAAACATAGCAGATTTATAAGTTAATTGCTGCTATTTATGTCTGATTGTATCCCTTTGGGACCTTGAGTTGATTCCAAAGCAAGTTGAACCTCCATTTGAGTTCATGACATCTGGTTTGGCTGCTCATCTACTAAGACCTCTTTCTACAGCAGTTAGGCAAAAGTTGAAAAGTTGAGTTTTCATGATGAATCAGTAGAAACCTGGAGAAGTGTTATACCTCCATCTTATAGTCCTCTCTGGAAGACTTCTAGAGGAGTTGCAATATGTTGTTAATTTGCTTGCTTTTTTTTCTTTTTCTACATTTTGGAGAGCATTAATACCACATCCATAGTATGATGGTCAGACTTCCCTTCAGTCCTTATTTCATGACCCAGATTGAGTCAAGTTTTTCAGAGAAAGCTGGTTATTTTTATTTTCATGCACCATTTTAAAAATGAGTACTTGGTATGAATATTAGTCTAGTTTCTTTTCTGGTTAGTGATAGTATAACCATGGCATACTTTCTCAGCCTGGTGAGAGTGCTTTTCTCAGAGGAAGGTTTGCTTTGGAGATTGGAGATTGCTTTGCCATTACTTGCCCATGTCACATGATGTGTTCGTACTCACAAGAAAATGAACTGAAATGTAATTTCCATTATGCTTGAGGCGTAGAAATTTATCATTTTAAGGGTTTGCAGAATTGCAGATATATTTTAATTTCCACTAATACTTGCTGACAGTCATAGTAATAGATCAAAGGTGTAGTAATGTTGTAAATCTATACATTGCCTCTTTACATTTTAAGGCATGAAGTACCTTCTCTTTTTGAATGTGCTGTAATTTTCACTTCTGGATTCTTAAAATGTCAAGGAACATTCTAGATATAACTTGAAAGGGATTGAAAACCTGCAAGAGTTAATATATCAACTACACACACTATTGTTGTAAATGAAGGCAGTGACTGTCTATCCAGACAAGAAACCTTTTTCTTTCTTCTCTTATTGTAACTATACTGTATCCATCCAGTTTGACACCTGGTGTAAAAGGTGTAGGTAATTTATTAAATTTAAGATGCTTTTACTTGGACTTGCAGTTCATTACTATTTACTTCTATGAAAGGGAAAATATAGGCAGGTTGGAAAGGAAAAAAAGAAGTATTATAGGTAACAAGGAGACTTCCTTTGTCAGTCTGTAGTTAAAATAAATTTGATTTTTCTGTTGTGCCTTATTCCACACACACTGTGGTACTTTCTTTACCTAAAATTTATACCACCCTTTGACATTGAATCAAAGTCTTTAGGCAGATCTGGTTTTTCAAGTCTTATATTTTTGCTTAGGAAAGGATGAAAAAATATTTTAAATCCTGTGAAAATCGCTATTGTCAAGATTAGACATTTCCTGTCAAGAGCAGGAAACCATTTGTCTTCCTCCTTTTACAACATTTAAATTGTGTTCTTAAAATGATGTAGTGGTGAATATATTGTATAACAGTAAATGTATTTTTCAAAAATTATGTATCTATATAATTGTGCTTATAATATAGATGATGAATCACAACTTCCTGTTTCATTGCTTCCATTGCAGAGGACACGAGAAGATCTTCTTAAGTTGGTTATTGACACAGACACTCTGCCAGTTCAGTATGTGACATATTGTGTGGGCCCCATTTCCTGCACTTGTACATTATTTGCTTACTTAATTGCGTTCAGTTAACAGAGAGGCAATTCTCCAGACTGTATGCTCTCTGGAGAGAAAGAGGTCATTATCTGATTATGATAAATATAGAGTTGTATTTGAGAGATCATGAGTATCCTCTGTAATGTGTAGTAATTATTTAATATTCAATGCCTTCTGCCATAATACTCCATTCTTGTTACAGATCTACTTACAGTTACTAAAATTAATCTTTAATGGACAAATCGATTATCATATATGAAGATCATAACTAAGATTTCATGCAACTGCTGTTTCTCTTTAAGATTAGAAGATTTAAGAAAAGATTTAACAAGTTTAGAACAAAAATTTTTTTAACAGTCACTAATGGCTCAGATTTCTTCAGACGCAACTTTTCTCATGTTTAATTTTTTCTTGAAATGAAATCTGGAATTTATTGCAGTGTTGACTGGCTTTTTGGAATTTTTTTTTAGTGCACAGGAAAGGAAATAACTTCTTAGTTGGAATTTTGTGGATGCAGTTAACTTTTTCATTCATATACAAGAAAAGTGTAGTGATTGAAATATCAGGAGAATGACTTCCTTTTCTTATCATTTCAGTATAAAAAATAATAACTAGAATTACTTCAGAATAAATATAATAACTACTCCTAAAATCTTGAAGGAGAGTGAGAAACAATAATTTCTGTTCACCATTATGAAATATTGTTCTTTAATTTTCATTCATTTTAAATCTTAAATTCTTAATCTTAATGACAAACAAAAAAAGCCCACAGAAGATGGATAATCTACTCAGTATATTTAATGTTGACGGCAGTTTTGTTGAACTTCACTTGAGTGATAAGGCAACCAAACAGAACTTAGTGCAAGTGAACATAGGAATTGTTTATTACATACAAAGATTAATTCATGGTTTTATTTAATAGAAGATAAGGTTCTGAGAGTTGTAGGACAGCATACATAAATGTATTTAGATAGTGTGTTATTCAAATTTACCAATGTATTAACCATGCTTTGGGAAAATAAATATGGCAGGTGCAAACCAGGATTAGCATTGATACAGGTTTTTTTGCTGGTTGAGGTTCATCATTAAAGCTGATAATTTTGAGCAGCCTGCCTTGGTCCTCTATAGCAGATGTACAGTTTGATTTGTATTTTCTTCAAATCCTGCCTACAAACAAACAAGTGTAACTTACGTATCATGATGATTTAATGTCCCATCTAGTCTGCTGGGACTGTGGTCAACAGCTCATGTTATCACACGGTTCATCAGTTTTATGTAGTTTAAATACTATCTCGTGGCATGTTCACTCTCAGTCTAAAGAGGCAAAGCTGAGAAATGCCACAGTGCTGATTTTAGTGGTATTGATTTCACAGTGAAAGTAGTTCTCAAAATATATTTAATCACAAAAGCAAGAGTAATTCTGTATAGCTATAGAAGTGAAAGCTAATAAAGGAGAAAATGCTGTCATTATGTGTTCATCATTTAGTGCAGAATTGCACTTGAACCAGCTTGACTACTACTTTTGCAAGCACAAGATGAATCAGATTTTTGTATTTCCCTCCACCCCTCATATAAATATAATAGATATGTATCTCTACTTTGCATACAGAAATTTGTGAAGTACAGTAGCTTTAAAACCTCTCTGAGTCGCAGACTGTTTAAAGTTCATGAATAAAATTCATAGAAATGCTCTGAAAGCAGTTAAAGAAAACAATTAATGAACATAGCATTACATAAAGAAAGGGGAGAAAGTGAAAATTTGTTTAGTAGATCTTTCTGCTTTAATTTGAAGACTGCATTTCCAGTTTTTATGTGATGTCGCTGTACAGAGATTGGAGTTATGAAGCTGCTAAGGTCAGAAGGTGAAGTAAAATCACGGAAAGTTGAGGATAAAAACTCCTCAGTGCTCTGGGGAAGAAAAAGTACTTTAGTGCCAAATATATCTCGAAACTATTTAAAAAGAAAAAGGGAAAAAAAAGATAGAACTTTTAGGACTGGAAACTGTTGATACCTAGGATGATAGTTAAATTCTGTAAAGTCCTTGTGAGGATAGAATACCCTTTCTTCCAAAAGATTTTGTTACGAGGAGACAGAGCTTTTGCTTAGGAAGGCTTTCTGCCTAAAAGGTAACTCTCTCTCAAAGCCCGGGAGTGAACAGGAGGTTTGCCTTTTTCTCCCTGAGGCCCAGTATTCCTTGTAGCACTGTTAGGTTTCTGTAAGTTTTGGTGTTCTGGCCTTCTAAATAAACTTTTTTGAATTCTTTCCACTGCCTTGGCATTTCTGGGGATACCTGCATATATTACTTTACGCTCCTGATTTTTTGTTCTTTTATTTGTGTGATTTTGTTTTGTTTCATTTATTACTTGATTGACGTGTCAGTTCCGTATATGCTTTTGCAAATGTCTGTGATGGGATCTTCACAGAGCATTTTCTTGCAGTTTGCTAAAATGAGACCAAATTTCACAGATTATTTTCTTGGAACTTTTTGACACCTTTGTGTCCTTATTTTTCTTCTTTCTATAAAGATGCAAAATGACCGTAAGGTTGGAGACTGCAAAAATCTATTACTTGCAAAAACATAAATTATATTTCATGTTAGCAAAGGACTTAGGAGACAAGAATATTTGTTTAAAGGGCAAGTGATTTTATGCACCTATTAATTTGTCACCATAACAAAGTTAAACGTTTTAATGAAAGCAATCCAGAATCCAGCAACATATGAGTAGTTTTCTGATACAGATCTCTAGAAGATGATGTCTTGCGATAAATCTGAAGTGACTTATAAGATGCTAACAAGGATTGAGGCAGTTTCTGATCTCAGGATAATATCAGGATATTCTGGTATTCTTCACTGTAAATCAGGGGTTATAATGAATGTATCTTCAGTTTTTTCAAGATTATGTACGTTTTCACTGGTTCTCTTTCAGAACAACAGAATTTTTTTTCTTCCACCAAACATACGTCACTTAAAATTCTTTCTATGTGTTACTGTTTTGCTATGTGCTTGTACTTTGTGGGTAAAAACTTAAATTATGTTTTTTTTTTTTTAATTGGTAGATATATAGCATACATGTATTACATCAAGAATTTAATAACATATTACTTTTTTGGGGGGGTGTATGCATAATGACAGATTTCCTCTCTGTGTGGCAGTGATCAGCAGCCAATGTATGTGTTTTGGCATTTATATTCCTCACTTTATACAGAATGAGATATATGTTCAAAATGACAATTTTCTTTAGATTTCTGAAAAAAAACTCAAAGTAACACTTCCTTTTTAACTGCTTTTTGCCAAATGAATAGATGATACTGTGTTTTGCTAGGCCTTTTGAGAGTGTGGGAAGAGAGGGCATGTTTTGAAAGTAGAGAGCCAGAACTATTTCAGGTAACCTTTGCCTTTGACCAAAGACTTCTCGTGATTTGTTAGAAAACCACAATGTTGCTGTTGTGGTTTGATTTGTTTGAGGCTGGCAGAATAGTGGTGGTGGTTTTTGCTTGTTCTGGTTTTTACTTCTTTTTCTCCTGTGCTATGCAAGGTGCTTGGGTTGAAGTGCTGTTTGTATTCTAATAGGACTGCAAACTGTGAGTTCCTTGAGATAAGTCATCAAAGTCTGTGCTCCCTGTGCTCTGTATACAGATAATACAATACTTGCCTAACTGGGAAAAACACCAGATCACCTTTTTCCAACTCTTTAACTCTTCCCTATTGTTTGACCATATTAAAAGTAGTTTTAAACTAGAAGAGAACAGTGAAAAAATCTATTCCATTATTTTATTGTGATTTGATTAGTTATATGATCTTTGTTGTATCAATGCTTCTGCTTCTTAACAGATATTTGTAGCATCATCAAATCAAAAGCCCGAACTCAATGACATTGGGACAGGACTGTCCCGCTTTAACGTATTTTTAAACAAGCCCGTTTTTAAAAGGTCCATTATTCTCTACTGGAACACTAAATAAACACATGAATTGTGTCAATGATACTGCTGATAATGTTTTTGCTGTTTAAAGGGGAAGGGGAAAGTTCCTAAGCAGAAGAATGAAATAAAATTCATTCTCAATTTGTTGTAGAGATTGTAATAGATGTTTTCTATTGCCTTGTTTTCTGTGTAATTGGGAAACAATAAGTATTATTATTTGCCTGAACGACTATTTTTTAGCTGTTCCCATAGGCTAAGACACATTGTAGTAATATTTTCTCTGTTTAATTAAAAATAAAGTAGCGCAAGCTACATCACACTTCACATTTAAAGTGGTAATTAATTAGACTGTTTCCAAGGTTTAAAATGGAGTAATATGTGCAATATTTTATTTAAAGTACATAAAAGTAACCTCAGATCTCACTTTGCATATCATGCAAACTCTTGGAAGTCGCTGACTTCACCAACAGTATCTGTTTACAGAGTTTATTTGCTGTATCTCATAAGTGCTTTGAGAGTATTTGAACCAAATCCTTCCAAACAAAAAAAAAGAACTACTTACGGGACATAGGAAATGTGTTAAATCCGTCTTTTTTTCCTACTCTCTTGCAAGGCACACGTGCTTTGAAGCATGAGGGGACATGTAGATCCATCTTTCTTAAATAACTGGCTTCTATCCTGCTAAATGTTTGGTATATGTAGGAGCACATTTGGGTTTTGGGGAGCAGATACCATCCTGTTCAGTTGGACAGGTGGTAGTTAAAAGGTCCTTGGTTTCTTGAATTAGTCCAGCATTAAACATTAGGTTGAAATCAGTTCCTTGTGTGTATGGAAAAGTGATTTCTTACCAGGTCACCTGCACAAGATGAATCAGATTTCTGTATTTCCCTCCACCCCTCATATAAATATAATAGATATGTATCTCTGCTTTGCATACAGAAATTTGTGAAGTACAGTACTAAAATCATATGTCCAGTTCTTACGCAGTGAGTTGTCTATAAACTCAGCGATCAGGAGACAAAACTTTCATAGCTCTTTACCTTCTGATTTAATATCTACACAAAAGATGTCATTAGAGGGGTTTTGTTGCTTATTGTTTCTGTAACCTGATGGTGAGCATTTTAGATCTTCTAACAGAAACATAGGAACAGCAGGTAGGCTTTTTCTTCCCATTGTCCTGAGGGAAATGGAAGAATGGATAGCTGAAAATTTGTCACCGGGGCTACTTCCTTATTGCATTTTTCTCCATGTTGCATATATAATGTTTTGTAATGATTATTTTTCTTGTCTTTCAATGCTTACTAAATCCTTTGCCAATGGTTCTTTAGAAGAAGTGAAGAGTATATCAGTAAGATGGCATTTCAGATACGTCTTTTTACCTTTAACAGTACATTTTGCCTGAGAAAATATTACATGTTGTTATATTGATTAATATTTTTATTTTAGGCAGTTATACTTTTAACTGAACTCATCAGAGAGAACTTCAGAAACAGCAAATTGAAGCAGTGCCTTCTACCAGCACTTGGGGAGCTGCTTTACCTCGTAGCCAGGGAGGTAAGGCTGCAAAGTGATCCTTACAAATTTGAAAAATGTGAAAAGATTTCCCAAGGAAAAGTAGACCAAAAAACCAAATTACTTTGTCATTTGTATACTCAACAGTTTCTGGTCCTTGTTTGTTCTGTGATACTTTTTCTATTCAAGAAACATCTTAGTGCAACCATGTGCTTCGTAAAGTAGCATTCTTCAAGTGTGGAGTTTTAACTTCATAAAAGAATTTCATCAACAATCACAATGACTGCTGACCTTCAGGTGGCAGATCTAAGAGTTAATACATCTTAGCTAGAGATGTTGTTTAAAGGACAGCCAATAATATCAATAAATTAATATAGTAATATTTCTCTATATCTAGTCCATCTTAGATCTTATCCTAGCATGGCTGGATTCACGGCACTGTGGGAAAGGAAATTGAATGATCCTGACTAATTTCAAATGGACTCCTGTTTATTCCTGACTAAAACTGATTTAAACCTTCTGTCTAGAAATAGTAGACTCACATGAAAAGTTAATTTGTAGAAAAGAAACACTGTCAATATGAGGAATTGAAGATGACAGCTCCTCTAACCCTCACCTTTCTTTCTTCTTATTGGAAGAGTAAAATGCTTTCTCTTAATAGGAACAAAGGTGTCTTCAAACAGAAAAAGTCTAACCCTGGCTTGTCTGAAGCCTTTGTATTATCTCTGTCATCTAATTCCTCTGAATGCTCTCATGTTAGTTTAACAGTCAGTTGATAATGGAATGAAAGTAGCAAATGAATTATTTTGGCTTTAGTTATGGCTTTGTGCTGAACTTCTATGTTTTATTTTCTTCATCCTGTGACTCCTTTGCATATTCCACAAGGTTCAGTAGTTGCCTTGTTTTTTGTAGGATAGCAAGCATTGTCCTATTTTGGTTAGATAGTTGCCAAAATATTTGTCAAACACAGTCATGGAGCTTGTTCTTAGAAATTATGTTCTGGAAAATGCATCCATAGTCACAAATTACTTTTATATGTTTTAATACTTTCTCAGTTTTCCTTGAGACAAAAAATTTGTACCTCTGTCTGATTTGTATCAGTCAGACAGATTGATAACCATATACTTTTAACCACTAAGAAAAATGAATAAACCTAAAACCCCAACTTGAAAATTATAATTGGCAAGAGTCTTTTGCATGGCTTGATTTTATTTTGAAATTGAACTCTGATAGCTGAAACAGATTTGTTTGCACTGGCTCTGTAACAACCAAAATGATTTGCAAGGCCTGAACTGAATAGATTTTTTCCTTCTGAAAACGTGAACTGACAGATTTTTGAGTCTACATGTATTTATGAACTTCACAATGTCTGAAGCATGCTAATTTGTATTTAACTGGCAGCTCTGTCATGTTTCCGGAAGATTTATAGTAATGGGTTGCATTGCTTTGAGTTATAGCTGAGAAATTATTAGAGTATAGGAATAAATATTTGGACACATATGAAGTGAAGACACCATGTCTTCATAAAACTTCAAAAATATCAGTGTGATTTGTATGCTTGAGATGCAAACACTTTTTTTTTTTTTTTTTTTTAAGAAAAGCCCTTTTAATTTCTGTATTCTGTATGTATTTAACCTCAGAATGCTGTGGTGTTGTAGGCATTTTGTTGCTCATTAAACTGCTGAATGACCTTGCCAAGATCATATACCAAGTCAGTGGTAATATAATAACATGAAAAGGAAGTTTATTGCCAACTTTAAACAGCAAAGCTTTATTATTTGATGAATTAAAAAAAAATCATAACTGCATCTAATTCATGAAGGACACAAAATACACAAAATATTTTTCGGCTTCTCATTTTTCTTGTTTTCTCCCATTTTGCTCTTCAACCTGCTTAATTGTTTTATCAAGCTGCTAAATATTTTCATTTAAACTGTAAGTTTTTGAGGGCATGACTCCTTTTACTTATTTATTTGTTTATTCCCTCTGGGCTTTTGCCAAGTGTTTCTAGGTCCAGCCACAATTTTAATATTAAATAACGATTAAGATTACTTATTTTTCATATGAACCTTTGGTAAATCATAAATTATCAGGTACTTAAAATCAAGTTCAGCAGTTTAGGTGCTTGATGATTCATTAGGTTAATTATAGGATCACTGTTTGCACTTCTGTGGCTTAGAAAATACTGGGAAAAGATCCAGATAATCATAATGATCCTGTTCAATCCTAAACTCTGATATCATGTGTGTACTTGCATATGAGATCTTATAAGTAAGATCTTGCACTTCATCTCTGCATTTTTATTCTAAACAGAAGCCAAGAGCAATTTACAAGTAGCATGAGCAGACTCCAGGGAGGATGTTCTGATACTCTTGAGCGAATTGCCTTGAGGGAAAACTTTCAAGTTTTATGTAATATTTTTATTCATTTTGTGCTGTTTGTGTTATTAGGGTGCAGAACCTAAAGTTTAATCAAAATCAACACGGGCTGTGAGCAAAACGTAGAAAGATTCCCCAGTGTTTGGTGATATATTTAAATTTATTACATGTCAAATTGTGTAGGTATGTTTAGGTAATTAAGAATGGTTCCAAGTTTCAAACCCCCTTTGCCTTTTTTTATTTCTAAGTAGAGACTAAACCTTGCAAAAAGTCATTAATCAGTTTGAAGAATGGAAAAGCTGATAGTGTTTCAGGACTGCACAATTTCTTAAGGCTTTTTATTTTATAGTACAATTAATACGTATGGTTACAGAAGAACTTGACAGAATTTCTGGTTGAATTAGGTGAATAAAATGAGAAACAGACCTGTGCCAATTCCAACATAGATTGTCTTTTTAACTCTGTCTTGACTCCTAATCTTGTTCTGCCTCTTCCAGGTGGAAAAGATTTCACTTTTTGACTGTTTGAAAGTAACCTCCCTTTCATTTTTTTTGAAACTTGGGTTGCCTTCTCTTCAACTTATACATTAAGCCTTGGAAGACAAACTGTGATTAAATGCCAACATGCTGTTACTCAGATAAGATGAAGGCAGTGGAATGTAGTAGATCTCCTGTCTCTGTTGGATGTCAAGCCACTCTTATTATTACTGTATGTAAATTACTTGAAGGAGGAATTGTTCCATACTTCCTAATACAAAGTTAGCAGAAAAAAGCTTACAAATGGGATATTTAACAAACTCATTTGCTTTGTTAATATATGTGGTAAATAAAATTTTGTTTTCAATAAAGAGGGAAAATTAATTTTACTAGACAATTCAATAATAGTCTTCCCTGCTAATTTAGCATGCTTCAATTAAATGCCTGAAATTATCACATCATATATGTTGAATTAATGTAAGCCATTCAGAAATCAGCAAATTTAGAAAGTACAATTTATTTCTGTATTGTTAACCTCCGCTTTGCCCATACTATGCTTTTTATTATAAACAGTGAATTAGACTGCTAAAAATAATTTTGGAATATAATCAGTAGAGTTCAAGTATTGTATAATTTCTGAAGAAATTGTTGCTTGTCATCCTTTGTCTAGTTATTAAAACAAGTTACACATGGATTTCATGGCCTATAGTATTCACACCACCCAATACCTATTATTTCTCAATTTCTTTCCCAAAAGAGGCTATTTTTTCACTTGCAAATAGCTCTGTGTTACTGGCCTGGACATGGAAATTGTTGCAGTAAAATCATAATGATATCCAAGTGTCCTGTTTTAAACTTGAAATTTTACAGTAGGCTACTGTGGGGGATAGGGGGAAGTGGAGTTCACTCCACTTCAACCCCCTGATTCAACTAGCAGTGAATTAGCACCTCTAAAAGGGTGATTTCAAGGAAATATGCATCAAGATCTTGGAACAGTGTTCATATGTGTTGAAGGCTATACCATACAGTAAATTTTATTAAACACTTGATATCTTCTTGTATGGATATAGAGTATCTTTTTCAAAAGTAAGTTTACATTTTTTATTTAGTTGCCAGACAAAGTTAATTGATTTTGTTTGGTGTAATTAAATTACATTTAAAGAAAAGCATTACTACCTCTTAATAGTCCATTGTGTCTTTCTGAGCTACTCAAAATGATTCGGAGGAATACAAGAATATTTTTTGAGTCTCTGTGAATTAGAATGAATTGATGAAATGCAGAAATATTAGGACAAATTCTGTTATGGATTTTGGAGACTATTTAAATAAGCTAATATCAATCTCTGTGCTGCACATGAAATAACATTAAATAGTAATCATGCCCTGGAATTTAATATATTTCATAGCATATGTTAATTTGAAATGTGTATAATATGAACCTTATTAAGAATCTGTTGCCCATTTTTTATGTGACTGAGATTGTTGTGATTTTTTGATTTAATCATTTGTGCCGCTGGCTTCATTTCAGGAGGAAAAAGGAGAGCACCCCAGGGAATGCTGGGCTGTTCCCTCAGCTGCTTACACGGTGCTAATGAGGTGTCTTCGGGAAGGGGTAAGGCTCTTTCATGGTCCTCAGTAGAATTTCTCCACAGCAATAACCCTTTAGGCGTTGTGTGAAGATTGTAGCCTGCAGCACTGCAGTACCTTGTCAACCAAATATTGCTCTTGAATTTAAATAATCATGATAAGACCATGACCTAAGCAGGAGATTAATGCAAAAATGTAGTTGCTCTCTGTATATTCAACATTTATGTGTTGCTGCTTGTTTTGGGGGAAATGGGGTAATACATATAAATTACTGTTAATAAATGTGGAATTTATTATTGACATAGATATCTTCTGAGAAATGTTTTGAGAGTTTGTGCTGTCGTCTTGCAATTTGATTTTCATATATCTTTGTAAATCTTTGAGCAAGATTTCAGTTTCTATTTTGAAGTGGCTGATACACAGGTTTTTTTAAAACCGTATTTTTATCCTACTGGGTTGTTAACATTTTTTTGAGCCTAAAAATTAATAACTAGTTTTATTCTCATACATTTACTATTCTGTGTTCTTCATTGTTTTGGGGGATGACTTTGCTGTGCTAGAAGAAGGGAATAAAAACATGCATATAGTTCCAATTTGTAAAATGAAAAAGAATTGAGTGGAGGGTTTACATTCACTGTTTGTATGAGACCACTTGACTTTATTTTTGCCCAAGGCAAAGCTCAAGGCAGAAAACATGTCAGAGGTTGCTGGAGGGTGGAAAGCAAGAGGAAATACCTTTTTTCCCTTCCTTTTTGAGATATTTATTGCATACAGATTGTGATTAATAGAGGAAGAACGTAGAGGCATTTTAATATCTTCAAACCTTCACGTGATCAAGAATGCACAACTGAGTTTGTATTGTGGACTATTTCCAGCTCGTAATTAGAGTAAGATGTCACTCTAAGACACATTAAGTGAGATGCTATTTAATTATAAATTTACTAATGGAAGACTTGCTATTTCTGAATATTCAGTGTAGAGAAACTAAATCGAGACATCCATAAGACACTAATTTATTCCTATAGATAAAAAAATCACTTCTTAGTCCTGAAACATGTCAAATTTTTCTTAATAATTTATCTTGATTTAATTTGCTCTAAAAAAGTAACACAAAAGAGAAATACATTTCCTATGCAATAGTTGAAATTAAATTTAATTAAGCAGAAGTTTAAAGTTATGTCTAGGCTAGCCAAGTACAGCTGTGCACTTCTACACTTTTCTGTTCATGAAAATACTCATTTGTAATGGTGATATATTTTTTTAACATGTTTGAAGTGTAAAACTATAGATTACTTTAGGATGGAATGGTTGTCTGGAGGTTGTCTAATCCAACCTCCTATTCACATTAGGTCTAAATAGATCAGATTTCTCAGGGCGTGTTTGTTTGACTCTTGAGTGTCTCTAAGAGTTATGGTCTCACAAGCTCTCTGAACAATGCCTGGGCCACTTTCATAGGAAAAAGTTTTTACTTGTAAATTATTGGAGTTTCCACTTGTGACCATTGCCTCTTGTCCTGTGGCTGTGCAGCTCTGAGAACGTTGGTCCCCAGCTTCTATTTATTCTTTGATCAAGTAGTTGTAAACAGTGGTAAGGTCTTCCCTGAACCTTTTTTTCTCAAGGCTAATCAGCTCTCTCACCCTTTCTTTCCTGATATGCCATATGCTCCAGCCCTCAGACCAATCTGATTTCTTTCTGTGATGGGGACATGGCTGGCAGTGTGGGCAAGGGGAGGGCCATGGACATTGAATACTTTCACTTTAGGAAGGCCTTTGACACACTCTCTTATAGTCCCCTGATAATCAAAATAATCATTGCCTGATATGTAGATTTGTAATAATTTGGTAGAGAGCATGTTGAATGTTTTTTAGTTACATTCAAACAATCTTTTTCACATAGAATAAAGCACAAACTATGGTCACATGTAAAGAAAATTAGGATTAAGTGCCTTCCGTCTTTTTGTTTTTAAAAGGAATCAAGTAATACGAAAAAATTAGTTTGGACCTTTGGAGATTTTGTGGTCCAGCTTCCTGTCAAAATAATGCCAGCCTCTAGTGCATTCCAACTAGCTTTCTGCATACCATTTAGTTCACTGAAGTCTAGGTCTTTGCTATTTGGTTACGTTTAGGAAACCATTTGGAGAGCCTTGTTAAAGCTAAAGTAAATTAAACCCACTGCCACCTGTTAGTCCACTAAACCCATAGCCATGTAAGGGAAGCTTGTTATGTTGGTTGGGTGGGTTTTGCTCTCTGTTAATCTGTTCTAACTTTACTAGTCTTCTTGACCATCACACACCTGCAAGTAGAATCCAGGAAAACTTGCTGTGTGATTTTTATAGAGCCAGAGTTTGGAACTCCTCTTCTTGTCCTCTGGTGGGCATGCCTTTAGTATCTCCTGATCACCACAAACTTGAAGATGTATGCTGCTTCAAAATAGCGCTGACTCGCTTCCTCAGCACATTTGGCTACTTTGTTTTTGGTTCAGTGGACTTATTCATGTTCAGTTTGCTTAAGTGTTCTATACCTGTGCCTTCCTTTCCTGTAGGCATACTCTCCCATCTTAGACTCAGACTAGAGATTGAGGCAGAGAAGGCATTGACATCCTGAGCCTTTTCTGTGTCCTTTGGCCCCACTTCATGCAGCCATGAACTCAATTTTACTCGATCTTACTTTTGTTACTGGTGTATCAATAGAAACCCTTCTTGTTGCATTTTTAACATCTCCAGTTTTCAAATCAGTGCTCCTTTTTGCTAACCCAATAGACACGCTCTAATATATTGTGGGGTTTTGTTTGAGGTTTTTTGTTTAATTATAAGTTTAGGGGTTTTGAGCCTTGTCCAAGCAGTGAATGGCTCACAATGCATACTGGCTGATATGCAGAGGAGTGTGTGAATGACACTTCATTGCCCCCATCTTGTTGCAAAACAGGAGATAATAGAAATAGTTAAAATGAGCGATCTAGATTTAAAAAACCCACAAAACTTAAATGGACTTAAAACTAAAATGAGGTTACATGTCAATTTTATTGCTTCAACTAGTGAAGCACTGGATAAGAAAATGCTGAAAATATCTAAACTTTCCTTCACTGTGCTTAATGTTCTTTGGCTGCAGCTCAAGATCTTGGCAACTGTATTTCTTTATTTTATATTTTAGCCTGTTATCTGCTATTTATTCAATAAATTTGCCTGTTACATGTAGGTGAGCTTTGCATTCCAACATTAGTAATTAAAAAATTATTTTATTTTATTTTATTTATTTATTATTATNTAGTAATTAAAAATTATTTAAATTTATTAAAATAATAAATTAATTCTAATTGTTCAAAGCTCAGTTATTTAAATTTTACATCAGGATTTTTTTTGAGTGATTATGTGTATATTGTCTCAGTATTTATGAAGGTGGCAAACTAACTTTTTGTAATAAAGTCTGAATTACCACAGTGTATTATATATGCGTTATAAATACTTACTTGTAGTTTTTATTGCCAGGTAAGAAGCTTTATTTAATGTATTTAATAAGAGTGCAAGAATATAAAACCAGTTTGTGTCATTCAGTACTAGAGTTCATATAGCTTTGCGTTTTGTAAGGTAGTTTTGCTGTTCTTCAATGTCATTAATGAACTACTCTGTTCTTGGATTTCTGAAGTTTTATAAGATGTGTCAGTATCAAGCAGATACTGATATCTGATTGATACTGATATACTGATATCTGCTTGATACTGACACATCTTATAAAACTTCAGAAATCCAAGAACAAAGTAGTTCATTAATGAAAGCCTTCTGAAACAGAACAGTAGAGCAGGAAGGAGTTTGAAACGTGTATGTGTGTCCCTTTTGTTTGCCAGTAAAGGAACAAAATGTCAGAAAATGCAGGTGGTATCATTTCCACATATGTTCTGTGCCTGAAAATCTAACAGTGACAAAAAAATTTATGTGTCAGTGAAAGCAGTTTTAGGGTGGTGGAGTAGAAGATTGGGAAAGTCTTTTACCTGTAGGGGAACACAAGTTCAGATTTCCTGCACTTTACTGTTGTTAACTTGAGATAGAAGCTGATTTCCAACTCAGGCAAAGAACAATTGTGTTCAATGATATGTCAAAATAAGGAAATTGGTACACTCATAAATAAGTAAATTATAAGCTTGATTTGACATGTTTAGTTTTGATATAATGTTGCAGTCTGTCATAATGCATGTAGTAAATATTCCAGTATTTATTTACTAATCTTTTCTGATAATTGTTTCCAGCAGTGACACAAAATGCCCGTTCCAGGCATCTATATTTGTGTCTAAGTTCAACTTCTAAATATTAGCGTGCAGCCACTTAAGATAGCAGGGTTCTGACTTCTGCAGCTAAAGTGCTTATTAGCTCTTACAGTTCCTATGTTATCCAGTCATGAAAGCTACTTTCTGGTTCAGAAAGGATATTCTTATTTAACATGAAGTATCTATTCCTAATGCGACTACCTTCTTCCTTTCATCCATTTCACTTAGTTTATTCAAAACTGTGTTGCTCAAGTTGCCGTTGGGTACTTGACACCTAATGAATCATTCTATTTCTTATTTGAATCTCATCATTGACTTACATATATTTTTTTGTTCTTTGTTATGAAATTTAAGGTTCAATCCAATCTTAACAAAGTGAAGTCTCAGCTTTAGTTTCTGCTTTACATCCGTTCCTCTTCACAGTTATGTTCCAGTCAATCCTTTCACCTTTCTGCTTCCACTCTTTTCTCACTTACATTGGCCCCTCCCTTTCTTCAGATCCTCTATCGTCTTAGAACTGGCAGTATTTCCCATATCCAAACCACTTTTTGATGTTTTGGTTTTTTTAAATTTTTTCTTTCTGTTTTTGGCTTTGACAAGGTTTTTACTGAAACTAGACTGTGGTGCCAAAAGCTGTGTGCAAGCCTTTTTTCAGTCTTCCTAAAACTGGAACCATTCAAAAATCCTTCAGGAGCTTGGTATCTGTCCATTTCTGCTCACAAATGGCATGTGAATATAAAGTACACAATTATATGCAATTCATAGAATCTCAAAAAATAATTATATACAGGCAATACACTTGCATAGATAAATAAATATATACAGCTATAGCTAATTAGCTGTTTCTGGCTCTTAAAATGGGCATAATCCTCTCATTTCAAAGAGTGGCACCTGGAGAATGTGTTTGAATCAGAAATAGTGAATGGGTTTATAAAGGATAATTTTCTGTCTCTTGGATGTGCAAGATTTTTAATAAATTAGAGCTTACCAGTAAGCTATATAGTACATATTTCCCTCTTTCATATGGACTTTTTCCTTTATTAGGGAGCAATATATAAGTCTGAGGGCTTTGGTTCTGAACAGATGAGGAATTTTAATAATAATAAAAGAAAACTTTAAAAAATAATTGCCAGTATATAGTATAAGGCAGTATGTTTTATAATGTATATTCTTAGTGAGAATAGTTCCTTTACAGAGAACTTGGAGGAGAAAGGAAAATTTAAAGGAGAGGAGAATGAATGCATAACTCTTTTCTCAGAAAGTATAATACAGCCTAGAGTATCACAGTGTCAGTCTGACTCATATATATTCTCACTTTTATTTCTTCTTTTGACATCAGTTTTTTACTTTACTGGCAGAATTACCTATAGTATAGAAGTAATGCTCTGAATCACATACATTATCACTTTAATTTCTTCTTTAGATACTAATTCTCTAGTTTATTGCCAGAATTGTAAAACATTTTTTCTGCAAAAGGTGTTTACAAGGTTTTTTTCCTACGTATTCATTCTTCTCTGTGAAGGCTTTATATTGCAAAGTGTTGCCAAAATAAGATTTAAGTCTTAGAATCATGAATTCTCAGGAGGATACAGCTTTACTTCATTAAGCTGCGTTTGTAGTTTCTTTTTATTCTGTCTTTAGATAAGAAGTGTATGGAAGTTGATTTAGAAGAATGATGGAATACAGTGTTACTTGCTGAATCTTTCAGCTTTTAATGTTTCTTTATCAGTATTATGTGGTTACTCAAGTGTATATATGTGTATATATATATATATATATATGTAGTATAACATAAAAAGGTCATAGAACCATATAATGTCACAATTTGGATGGCACCCACAAGGATCCCTTCTGGAGTCCAACCCTTAGCCCAGCACAGGTCACCACAAGAGTCACACCATGTGCCTGAGAGCATTGGTCAAATGCTTCTTGAACTCTGTCAGGCTTGGTGCTGTGACCACTTCCCTGGGGAGCCTGTTCCATTACCCAACTACCCTCTGGGTGAAGAAGTTTTTTTCTGATATCCAACCTAAACTTCCCCTGACAGAGCTTCATAATGTTCCTATTAGTGGTTACCTGAGAGAAGACATCAGTGCCTGCCCCTTCGCTTCCCCTTATGAAGATATTGAAGACCACTGTGGGATCATGGATAGAGTTAAACCTAGAGGGGATTCAGAATTTTAGGGTAAAAAGCAACTGGGTGGACTAAGGTTGACATGCTCCCCAATACAATGATAAACATCTGCTCAGAGAAGCAGAATGGAGTATGGAATGAAGTGAAGACTACACGGCCCCTAATGGCTTCCAGGGCACTGCTGACTCAAATTAAACTTGCCATCAGCCAGGACTCCCAGGTCTCATTCTATGGCACTGCTTTCCAGCATCTCATTCCCCTGTCTGTCCATACCTCCAGGGTTACCCTGTCTTAGGGGAAGAATCCAGCACTTGCTCTTCTAAAACTTCACACAGTTCATGATTGCCCAGTCCTCTAATTTGTTAAGGTCTGTTTGCAGGGTCTCTCTACCTTTAAGGGAGTCAACAACTCCTCTCAACTTATTTCCATCAGCAGACTTATTTTAGAAAGATCATAAAATATTTTATCTTAACGTTTAATAGAATGGAATTATGGTACTTTTAGGTAGTATGTTGGTTAGCAGAGTGACTGTATCTTCACTGCCTCCAAAACTTTTAGTGCACTGTGAAGTTTTTAACAGTCAATAACAATATGCAGTAGATTCAGTTATTTCAAAAAGTGAAAGGAGATTCTTTGATGATGTTTATTTGCATTTCCCCCCCCACAATTCGAATAGAAAGAAGATTAAAAGGAGCTTTATTTTAGCAGTTTTCAGCAATTTACCCTTTCAGTATTTGCATTTTCACTCAGGGCTCTTTTTCACTAAGCATCCATGACTTAACTGGAAACAGATACATCAGCAATTGTTCTACATGACTGAAAATTAGGAGCTTTAAGTGTGTTTTATAAAACTGGATAGAATCTAAACGCATTGAAAATAAAGCATTTGTTTCTTTTTTTGTACTGTTCTATTCATAGTTTTATATTTGATGCAGTTCATGATATGGACAGAGTGTAACTGATATATGGAACTGCTTTACTCATATCTTGAAGATCCATTTCTGTTCACTAACGCAGCTTATGTTCTAGTAACATCCCTGGATGACTTGTTTAGTTAAGAGGCCAAATATTGATTTCAATCAGATTTCTCACCCAGGCAGCTAATTAAGTAGAAAATGGCAGAAGACATATGTTGCTTAGGTGGTGCTCAGGAATGGATACTAGAGGAGCTGAAATGGATGGTCTCAGGTGACAGCAATTAGACTAACTTTGACGGCGTCATTGAGTTTTTAGAACATTGTGATGATACATCACCTTTTTCTAGCCGAAGTAAAAGGACTATTTGGAACAGGTCATAACTCATCAGTTGCTGAAAAGAAATAAAGCATGTCTTCAGGACCAGATTTTGTGGAGAAAAGTTGTAATTGCATCTGGAAATTTGTTAACATTAATAATAACTATTATCTGCTGTATATTGCTTTGATTATGATTAATTAATGAGATTATAGTTCATTTATTCACTGTTTATGCCTGCTTAAAGGAGTGGAGTCCCAATTGGCATTCTCAGTTTTCACATCCAATATAAGAGAGACTTAACTTGACTATTAATGTTTTGATAACGGATTTGATTGTTACCTGCATATAGTCTATTTGATAAATCCGTGTATTTTTAGCCTAACTGTTAAAAAAAAAAGAAGACTGAAATTCATAAGTATAATTCACAGAAAAAGATTAAAACTGAACATTATTTATAAAAAGTTTTGAGAATTTTAATTTAGTAAACATGTATTAATATTTGTATCCTTAGGTCTTTAATAGATCAAAATGATGCAATATATAGCATGAATGAAAACAGTAAAAAGATAAAAGCCTAAATCCTCTAGTCTGTAAATCAGAAGGAAGACCACAGAAATCAGTGAAGTTTTATAAAAGGGTATAACTGATTTAGATGGAAATTGGCTTTGGTATTTCTTTTAACTGTTTTGAGTAGAACTGCAATTCTTTGGAGGAACAGGAAGGATTAGCATGAAAATGATTAATACAATTTTTTTTTTCAGCATTTTACTAGGGTTTCCAAATATATCTACATCAGTGTCTATATTTAAGAATACCTAAGAGAGTAGAAGGAAGAGTGGCTATTGAGTATATTTTTAATGAAGTCCTCCCCTTTGGGAAGGCTTTTATACTGCTTTCTGAAAGGTTTCATTATCTTTGCTCCCAGTTGTTGGTGGCTCTGATAGTAAAGATAATGTCAGAAATCCGAAGGTTAGCAGGATAATATTAGAGATTAGTTTAAGAAAGAAATCAATTAGATATTATGATGAATTATTTGTGAAGCCAGGCTATGAGGACAAATTAAATTGGTTGTCCTTCTTACATGAAAATTCACTCTTGCTGAATTCAAAAACGTCATTCAAGAAGTTGTTGAAAGACTTCACTTATTCTGTAATTAAAGACTGAGATGTGGTGAAGAAATTCCCAGCCAAAAAAGCACCAGCAATGTATCTTCCAGTTCTGTTAAATACTGATTTTAAGTGAAAGCAGAGTGAAGAAAAAAGAAGATATACTAAAGAAATTAGGGGGAAAAGAGAGAGAGAGAAAAAGTAGAGACTGCTTTTAACTGATATGTATTAAGTTAAGCTTTGATTTGAGTCAGTAACAGTTTTCTTGAGAAAAAACTGCTGTCATGTGATGTTCATGATGTGCTGATTGCTCGTGATTTTTCTGACATGATGGTTTTTATTCCATGGAGATGTTATAGTATGAATAGTATTACATAGGTATTAAAGCTACGAGTACAGTGGCTCGCCACAAATGAGTTTACAGATAAAATTATTTAATTAGTATTAAAAATACTCAGGATTCAGAATCTCTTATGTATGTTTAGGAATTAATGTAGGGACCCAATAATTTGTCTTTAACATTGTTCAGGATTGTCTGTTTCTGGAGAAGAAGAGAAGGGTGTTAACTTGCAAGAAGGCTTTTTCTTTATCCCAGGGATTATTGGCTCTCCTGAGTAAGGAGGGTTTAATGTAATTAATTTAATTTTTTCCTAATGTAACTGTATATCTCATAATCTTGCTATTCAGAGCCTGTTGTATTGATGAGTTTTGACACACATTCATTCATTCAGAAAGCACTGCTCATGGAATACCTCTAACATAACAAAAGCTTTTATTTTCAATGACTACATTTAATTTGGCCTGGGCATTTGGAGCCGAAAGGTTTAGCACTAAGTTATACTTGTACTAAATTGTCTTTGCATTAGAAGGGAAAGTGGAGGGAAGTAGGATCTGTAAACATAACTTGGTCACAACATGAGGTTTCCTATGAAATTACTTAGCCACGTATCAAATAAAATTGAGAAACCACACCAAGACAATATACATGGAATAAAATGTGGACATAGGTGGTAGTTTAAAAAGAAATCAGAAACATTAGAAACATTTGCATATGAGTTTCCCTTTCCTCTCCTTCTTATAGGAAGACCGGGTAGTGAACCACTTGGCAGCAAAAATAATTGAAAATGTTTGCACTACTCGTGCATGCCATGCACAAGGATTTATTACAGGAGAAATTGGACCTGTCTTGTGGTACCTTTTCACACATTCTGCGGTAGATTCTTTGAAGATAACTGCTGTTTCGGTAAGGAATTTCCTTTTGTGACATAGAAATGTTTTGGCATTGAAAAACATTCTGAATTGAAACTGAAACAAGTTTGAGCATGTTTACTGTATGTGTGTGTGTTTATATTTCAGACTATGTTAAAATATATTTAAAAAATTTCTGAAACTGAAAAGAGCATGCATTGCAGTTCCATGCTTATGAAAAGTCCTTGTAATTCATCATTTTCTGGAACATATGTTTTCTTATACTGGTAATCATGAGTTATGTTTGAAAAGTTTAAACTTTCAGAGAATCAATTACATTTTTGCAAAATTGAAATTCCTTTTTTGTATGATGTTCTAAATGAGAAGTGTTTGTTCTCTTTATCACAGACTTGATTAGAAGATGTATTTGATATCATCATGTTACTTTCTATAAAATTGTCAGAGCTAGTCTTTGCCCTGAATTTTTAAGGTAATATGGGATGATAACAGGACAAACAGAGCTATGTTGTGGAAGCAAAAGTTTTGGAACAAAAGGACTTGTGAGATAGAAAATACTTAGCAGGGCTGTGACTTTAATGTTATCTCTCGTTGACAAAACAAAAGCATTACCCACCAATGCAGGTAATAGTTTAGAACTGAACAATAGGTTGTCTTATTTTAAATGAAGTGTGATAAGTGGATACTCATTTCCTAAGTAGAGCTCAGGCTCACTGATGAGTTTACTGTTGGCTTCCCAGATGGAAAATGGTGGTGTTACTGCTGCAGCAGTATGCAGGTAGACACATCTAGCATTGAAGCAATAAAAGAGAGAGAATTAAAAATATATCTGATATGATGCTGAAGAAGTAAACAGTAGGATAATTTGATAATTTTAAACATATATGTATTTATTAATTATTTACCTAGTGTGTATTTGTGGCAGAGTCTTGCCTATGACATTAACTGCTCAAATACTGGGAAAATGTCTTGACATTTTAAACAGTAAACTTATTGAATAAAATACATGTTACAGAAGCCTTTGCACCTGAAATTCTTTGCAAAAACACTCTTAGAACTTTTATGGGTAGAGAATTGTCAGTCTATGATTGCCCAAAGTATATGTGCTGTCTAAAGTATATGAGTCTGTCTATTAGGCTGCTTTTCCAGACAGGGTCTTTTTGAGACTTTTCCTGTTTGAGCTGTGTGTTTTATGCTTACATCATGACTGTATATATACTAAAAGACTTAAGACTAGAGTTATAATTTCCTTTACTTGTTGGGTTTTTAAAGTAGCCTGCTTCATCTTCTTTCCTACCACTACTTTTGCTGTAAGGGATGTTTCGTATCTTGTGCTTTCTGTTCTTGTCAGTCAGTAGATGGGCAATTGTTATTTTTTTGCTATTAAGTCATAGCCCTTTATTTTTATCTCTTTCAACTCATCCTGAAGTTTTATTCCTGTTTCTCTGCCTGTTTCTTCTCCTGTTTCACTTGGAGAACTTTGCTTTGTCATTTACTATTCCTTTGATTCCTACCGCAGACTTCCAGAACTGCTCCATTTGCAGGGCCCAGTTGGCCAAATATAGCTATTTGGTGTACCACAGTGACCAGCATATCCCATAGAAACTGTCTGTCTTGATTACATTCAGATACTGAGCAAAGAAAGATCTCTGGAGGAAATGTGTGGGTTTACCTTTTCTTTTCTTTTTTTTTTTTTTGCTATTGAAAAGTCAGTTTCTTCTGGGACAATATAATATGCTTGAGGTGAGCAAGAGCTTTTTTCCTGTCCAGTAATATGCCGAATTATGTTTCTGATTGTCAAGGATAAACTTGTCATCAGTGTAGACTCACTACGACCTTCTGTAGCCATTGCCTCTGAGGTTATTATCAATTTAAGGGCAAAGTGTGCAAACTGTATGGCATTAAGTGTCTAGTGACTATGAGAAATTGTGTTATTTGTCCCAGTCTATCCTCAGCCTGTTTTGAGATCCCAGATCATTCGAACCTCCCAAGGCTCTAAGATTGAGGTGAATCACTATGAAATCTTTTCTTTGTCATAGTGTTGACATTATGGATATCTAGCCTCTCTTAAGCACTACTGATGAGAAGAAAATCTTCATGCATCTTAACTGGAAGTTAGCAAAAAATGTGTAAGAGGAAGCTAAAACCTGAAGAGCTTATTTTAGCCTAGTTTGCCCCTCTTTTTTTTTCTTTTTCTCTTTTTGTGTCCTTTAACTGCTACCACTACATACTAGTCAATAAGACTTTGTTAGTTGCTCAGTTCAGTCGAACAGTGCTGGTACTTGTGTGGTCTCTTCCAAGTGATTGAAAGTGTCACAGATTTTCAGTTCCTCAGTTCCCTCAAATCTTGTTCCTGCAGCTGTGATAAAGCAATCTGATGTTTATGGGCTTCTTGCTCAGCTAGGGATGTTAAATGCAGTGACATGTATACTAAGTTGCAATATTTATACTATACGTTCAAATTGAATAATCTAGCACTTGTGGGTTGAGAGTGGGACGTGCAGTGACACTGGTTTTGCCAACCTTTTGCCTCCTGATTTTTTTTCTTCTCTTTGAAATTTTTGAATTTGTATTAGAAAGCTTATCAGTTCTCAAAAACTACTCTAGAAGCCCTCTTATAGATGACATATGTTAGGATGAAGCAGTGTATTTTAGGAGGTCATGATAACTGCAATTACCAGAATTTCCTAGATAAACTCAGCTGATTTGTGGGACATCCTTTCCATGGCAGTTGTCAATCTATGTAAAAATGATGGCTTTCTATAATCTTCTTACCTTTTCTCTCTCAAAGTTCCTTGGCAATGCATGCTTTAGTGTTGAGTCCTGCATTTTGAAAAGATGACCAAGTTGTGTGTGCACACTGAGATCTGCCGAGACAAACTTTCTTCAACATCTTCACAAAATCACATAATATGCCAAGTTGGAAAGGACATATAATGATCATCCAGTCCAGCTCTTAGCCCTGCACAGGACCATACCCAAGAGTCACATCTTGTGACTGAGAATACTGTCCAATATGTACTGTCCAGAATACTGCTGCCTGGGGATACCTTTCGTCATCAGTTTCCAATTCCTGCTCCACCACCTTTTGACCCATTTCCATCTGTTCTCTCCAGATACTGGATCTACTGAAGTGATTTAGAATGCTTTGTCCTGTATCCCGCATTAAATTCTATCATCTGCTTGCACAATGAAGTGTTGGGCTCACTCCAGTGCTCTGTGACATACAAACTACTGGGAGTTTAAAGCTTCTCCCTTTGGCTGTTGGTTGGCTGGAGCTTTCCTCCTGCCTCCAATGCTGCAGTGTGATCCTAGAAGATATCCATAATCTTTCCTATGAGATTTGCATGGAAGTCATCTCTTGGCCTGTGGCTGTGGTCACCCTTGTTTGACAAAGAACTGAGGCATTGTCAAGTCTGCATACACCATGTTAGCACATCAAGTTAGCTCTATGGTGCTTTGACATGGATGTCAATCCATTCATGGATTCCAATAGTTCACTTGTAGTATGACCATTGAGGATATTTTTAGTGAATACACGTACCTCCTGGCCACTCATTTTGAGAACTCTGAATAGAGGTGAAGGGCTGTGTTGTGTTCTTGGGGAAATAAAGCACGATGTACTAAGAAACAGACTGAGTGTCTGTGTTTTAAGGGGGGGCGGGGGGGGGAAGTGGAATAATAAAAGAAGAAAAATTAAAAACTGCAATCGATATGGTTCCTGGACCAGAAAGGACAAGGAAGAGCAGGAGCAGATTAGATGAATAGCAGAACAGCATCAAACTTGTCTGTTACTGCCTTCTATGCCTTTTTTTTTTTTCTAGTTTGTTTTGAGAAATGTTTCTGAGGGCACTGGAGAACTGGTGATAGTATTCTCTGTGTGTAATTGATTACAGTTTCTCTTAAGTGAGACCTCGCTATTGAGTTCATGCCAAGTAAGCAGCAATTTCTAGATATAGGTGGTCTGAAGAGAACAAAGAAATTGTAAATATTACCTACTTTTCACAGAAGAAAGTCACCTTCAAAGTTTTTCCTGAAAACCAATTCAGATTTTCATGTGAATTAAATCATTGGTATAAGCTGTTCTCCTATCCTAACAGTGCATTCAAGCCAAAAAAAGAGAAATTTTTAGTGTTTAAAAGTCTTTTTATCTGTAGAGAACAAAAGCAATTACAGTATCTTGAAGGTTGCATTTCTATAGGTATCAAAAAGAAAAGCTGACTTGGAGATGAATCCACCCTGGAGGTAGTTTAGTAATGTTTGTTAGGAAATAACTAAGTTAGTAAACACTGAACAGGTTTGCGCTCACTTCACTGGAGCATGGTCAGTTGTCTGCTTTTTCTGTTGGAATTGTTTTAATCACTGTTATTTGCAAATCAACCATTTTGAAAATAGTTTGCATGTTTATTATACTAACCAATGCTCTGTAATGAGTATCTGGATCTGAAGTAGTACCTAGAGCTAAAGATAGATTCTAGATAGTGAACATATCTGGTTATGGTCCGTGAGCAGAGAGAGAAAAAATACCCATCTTTAGGGGGGCCAGAATTTCTGTAGCGTGTGCCA
Organism: Pachyramphus minor; assembly: GCA_013397135.1. Lineage (NCBI taxonomy): Eukaryota > Metazoa > Chordata > Aves > Passeriformes > Tyrannidae > Pachyramphus > Pachyramphus minor. The sequence continues at coordinate 588,083 of VYXB01002944.1, read as the reverse complement.
TGTCTGTAGTTTCTGCTCCCTGTACTCCTTTCTAGTACAGTGTTATCTGATGCTGCCTACATTCTGTGCTTGACAAAAGACTCAAGCAGCCTGTGCTGCTCCAACATTATTGTTCTATAGAGGATGCCTGTAATGTGACTGATGTTGATGTTGGTGTAGCAAGTATTTGAATTTCAGCTGTATGTAGAGTATAGCACTATATTTGGGAGAATTCCAGGTTTTTAAAAATAAATAATCTTTTCCCCTAATATTTATCTTATGAATGAATCTGTATGAATTCCATATATTCCTAACATACTGGAAAGCTCACCACCTGCTTTTAGTTTCCGTTATCTTTCTTGAGATAATAACAAAATAAATAATAACTTTTTTTTTTACTTTTATAGGCTCTATGCAGAATTACTCGTTCCTCACCTAGTGCTTTCCAGAGTGTCATTGAAAAAGTGGGATTAACAGCCGTACTGAATTCCTTGGCAAATGGAATATGCAAAATTCAGCAGTACATGCTCACCATGTTTTCAGCAATGTTGTCATGTGGGATTCATCTGCAGAGGTTGATTCAAGAAAAGGTTTGATTTCAGATTAATATTATTCGGTGGCATGGAATTTCACTAAGGGAAAGTTAAAGTTGACTCTGCTAGTGGTTTTGGGTTTTCAAAATGCTTAACTCAGGGACATTTACATATCTGAATAGCAGAAAATGATGAATGTATGTATTTTACATTTTTATTTGCTTAAAATCTAAATAATAAGGTGTATCGTTTTTCTTTCTCTCTCACAGAACTTCAAGAAATGGTACTAAGGGGTATATGCATTGTTACTGCAGCTAGAAATCAATCAATTCAGAAAACTCTAACCATAACTGATAATGGTCCTAAGTAAAATCAATAAGGAATGTGTAAGGATAGCTATTTGACATAGCTCTTTTAGCCATTTAATAGAGAAAATAATGAGTGTCCTGATTGAATCCGAAGCTGTACTTTATGCTCTTCTTAAAGGACCTTAGGCCAATTTATAAGTGAAATGTCTTGCAGACATTAAAATGTTTGGCATTTTAATATCTTAGAGTTTTCTTTTTAGTGTCACTGAATAAAACTACTGGCTTTGATATATGTCTAATACAACTTTTGGTAGAGGTGATTCAAAGCTTTATGTTTTGATCACCAAATTATTTTGTGTTTAGAGAAACAGTGTTTATTTTTTGGCAGTATGTCTGTGCAGTTCATAAACAAAATTAATCTCCTTCTCCTTGGAAAGGATAAAAATCACAAAGAAAGTACAACCTCTAGCTCTTGTTTTGATCAGAAACCCTGTTGTAATGTATGTTGTAACCTGACAATGATCTTGACTATAATAATCTGTTGGATATTAGTTGAGAGAGTTTTGCTTCTCTACACATTGTTTTAACAATGATATTTAAATTAAAAACAACCTACTGTTTTCCACCCATCTCTTCTTACAGCCTGAAATCACTCATTCTCTTCCTAAATGTAATTTCTGTGCCATTGTCAGAATTTTGTGAACGCGTATCAGCTGGCCTTAAGCTTTCCACTGATTCTACAACAGCACTAACAGGTGGCAAATTGTCCTGTAATGATGTTGCAGTTTCTAATAGTGCACATTAGTGTGAGTTGATGGTAAAGTCAGAGAAATATCATCAAAAATTGTTTATTTGACCATTCAGAGGACGAGTGCATTGTGTAGCAAGCCTGTGGCTACAGCATGATGCTTTCGGTGAAGAATTTCTTTATTATGTAGGACTTACATTGCTAAAAGGACTCCCTTGCAGATACTGAATTTCTTATGAATAATTGATAAAAGTATTCCATTTCTGATACTGCAGCTCTTATGAAAAATTTTAGTCAAATTTTGCAGATTAGAAAATTGAAATACAGGCAAATATGGACATTCCTTTAACGGCATATATCAAACTAATGATAGAAGTGGGAATAGTACACAAAGCAATAGCTGAAAAACACTGCACTTTAAAAGCTGGTAAATTGGGTCTTTATGTGCCCACATTTGGTAACTGTACCTGCCTCACAGGTTCAGACAAACCCATATCTCATAGAATGTTTATTTTGTTCAAATTAGATTGTAGGATTTTTGAAGCAGAAACTAGATTTCTGGTTTTCTTGAATGGGATATAAAAATGTAATCCTGCTCATGTATTGAACCGCCAGATGCTATAACATTACATGGAGTAATAATATTTTAATGCTGGAAATTGAATTGAATACTCCATGCACTTTTCGATATTCCATGCTCATGGCACATAAGTCCACCTTAATGAGAGAAGGGAAAAGTGGGTAGTGTTGGCCTACAAATTATTTTACCTTCTGTAGAATTCTTGTATACTATAGCTTAAGAGGCAGGAGGACTTCAGTGTCACACAGAAGGTACTGACGGGGTTGCCACTACTTGTTTATCAAACCAACCTATTAAAAGATGCTTAAAGATACAAATTGAAGAGGGGGATAATTTAGCTTTGTGTGTGTTGTCTAGAAACTCCCTTAGTTTATAAGACTTACTTAGGGCTATCTTTGTTTTCTTCCCCCTTCAAGAACAGCAATAAAAACCACTTACAAAATAAAAACCAGAAGACAAGAAGTGTCATTCTGTGATCATGTAACTAGTATAAATCTTCAGAGACCTGCAATGGCTAAAAGAGACTGGGTTTTGTCCCTCTCTGATACAGAGCCTTTCTATTTTAGTTTCTTTTCTTAGAAACTAAAATAGTTGAAATTATGTTTTTAAAATAAAATGTGGAAAAAGAACTCAAAATCTTTGACACACTATAACAGTAGATAAAAATACCACTGCTAATTACTTTCATCTGGCTTTCAAGATTGAGTGAGTGAAATAGTGGTCCAACTGTTCTCCCCTTGTGTAGCCAATTTGAAAACATCTTTGTTTTTGTTTTAAACTAGCTTTGCAGTATTACTAAGTGTATACAATATTAAGTCATGATCTTGTTGCTTGACAGTACAATGAAGAGAGTGTCCTTACCTTGCAGAGTCTCCATCAGTACATCAAACAGTTGCAGGGGAGGGAAGAAATATATAACAATGAAACTATAATTAATGTGATTGGAGGTATTTCACTGATTTTTGGCTTTTTGAATAGATTGAGTCCTGCTGTTCAGCAAAGATGTGCTTCAGATTTTCTTTGGATATACTGTTGCTGTTTTGCAGTCCTCAGACCAGCCAGAAAAGCAAATTCCAAAATGTCACATTTATTTCTTGTGCCAGACGAGTCTGATGTAACTAATTTTAATTGCTGATGTTGTCTTAACCCATGGTAACCCCACATGTAGCACTGAAATATCCTTGCTTTCCAGAGCATGAGGACTCAAAGTAGTCAGATGTGCTTTGGCTTGTACTTGCATGTGTCTTTGTCATGGTGTCCCTGTGCATGGTCTGTCAAGTCCATTTGTGTTAGCACAGTCAGTGTTGCATTATATGTACTCTTTTTACTAAGTCTGAGGTTTTATGGGGTTTCTTAACAAGAAAACTTTTTCATTGTTTTGAGTAATTTCATTAGAAAAAAAACAACCAACCAATGCAACCAACCAAAAACTAAACCACAAACCCACTCTTTATTAAATATTCAACCTTTGCTTTAGTAGATTGTAATTTAAGAACTCTACTGATGCAAGGTCATACTGGAGGAACTACAAGTCATACTCCGTGAGCTGTTGAAGTGTTTAAAGCAGGAAACTTTACACAGTTTACAGTTTTTAACCACAAGTTTGAGGAACTCTTCTGTTTATTAAATAAATTGTTGAAATACAGTTCTAGAATAATTAGTATCAGTTTGTTTTTCTGGGATTTTTGTAGTTACTGGCTGTGATGGCTACTTTTGAAGACAGCATTAAAATGTATCCAAGTACATATCCGAGTAAAATCTGATTGTTTATTGGCCAACTCTTACACTCCTGTTCCTCTTCTGTTCTCTGTAAAGATGTATAGTTAATTGTTGCAAAGGCTATTTCTAATAAACTACATTCAGTGTTGATTTGCAGTTGTTCTGTCAACAAAAGAGGAATTTGAATAATACTTTTTATGTTAAATGTGCATTACACAGCAGGATTCTAGACTTTGTACACAACATGCGGGTATACACTGCACACTTCTGTATGTCACTCCCTTGAGGATCCAGCTCAACTGTTTGAAGGTAGTTTCTGTTGATGAGGCCATTTGTGCTCAGTCTAATTCTTACATAGAGCCAGTTGACCCAGTTTACAAATTCTGGCTTAGTTTTTAATTCTGATTTTGGTTGAGGTTTGTTCTTTTTTTTTTTCTTCTTCTTTTTCTTTTTTTTCTGGGAGGGGTGGAAGAAAAGAGATTTGAAGTAGGCTTTGTTTTTAAGACATTCTGATCAAGAGCTGATCCAAAAGTACCGTCACTACTGCCAGCAAGATAATCTCAGAAGATGGATTTTTCTTTTATTTTGTTATTTTTAGCAAGTAACCCAATTGGTCTTTGTAGAAGTACATAAAAGTAGCAGATACTTTTATTCCTCGGAGGTAGAAGATACTCCATATAGTTTCTTGTTTGTTTGTTTTTGTTTTTTTTCTTTAGTTCTTCAGGAGTTACAACATATTAGTGGACAGAGCATAAATAATTCTCCTCTTTTACAAGTCATAATACCTAATTATGTTATTTATAATTTGAGAGCTCCTTTACCTTCCACTGATTCTTAGCTTTATTCCCTTGGAACCTGAGGCAGTACACATGAATCTCATGTTTTTCCACCTGTCAGGCCACATTCCAGAAACTAGAGAAGAAAATCCGTTCAATATACAGGGCGAAAAAAGAAAGAAAAAACAAAGCTGTGATTTCAGAGCCCAGTCAGCTAACCATTGTTAAACTTCTGAAGGAAAATATTTGTGGTTATTCTTTATTTATTGCTATCCTTGTTAAACTTTTTTAATTGCTCTTTTATTTGGATTTACGGGTAGGAGTGAGTTAGCAAGGATCTTAGCAACATATAAATTGACCTTATTGTGGGAATGGAGAGTGGTCAGCGGGTTATGAAAGTCATGATTCCTTCCTGCTTGTGCTTTATCCTTTTTCTTTATGAGTCCTAATTTTGGTTTTTTTCCTTGAAAAGGTGTTGTTCACTTTATGAACCCATAATAAAATCAGTTTAGATAAGAAAAATCAGACATGGCAGAAACAGTTTCACCATTTGGAGCATCTGGTATATAATTTGGGGTCTGATGTAAACAAGATCATATCCAACTAAGGTGTTGGTTTTAATCTTCCCACATATATGGGAATGAGTAGGCAAAAATGTTATATATAGGCAATAATATTAGATATCAGGAGGAAGTTTAGATATCAGGAGGAAGTTCTTTGCAGGGAGGGTAATCTGGCACTGGAATGGGCTGCCCAGGGAGGTGGTGGATTCTCTGTCCCTGGAGGTATTCAAGAAGAGATTGGATGTGGCACTTAGTGCCATAGTCTAATAACTGCGGTGGTAGCGGATCAAGGGTTGGACTTCATGATCTCAGAGGTCCTTTCCAACCCATCTTATTCTATGATTCTGTGAAAATGTAATCATACTTGTGCTTAAATATTTATGTATTCTGAAAATAGTTCAGTCTTCTTTTAAAAGGAATATAATATCCTATGTTTAAGATAAGACATTTTAAAATATGAGTTTTATCATCTTCTGTAGTTAATCTCATACTATTTTGGACATAGAACATTACATAGTGTTTACTTCTTACACTAGCACTTGTGAAGATGTTCAAGGCAGCTTTGCTGTGGGGCAGTCTGTCTTGGACAGAATTTATTTGCTAGTGTTTTACAGATTTATTTTTTTTTCATGAGACATTAAAATTATCTTACACAGAATGCACATGAAAATGAGGAAATTATAAATGTATACAGTGTTAAAATATGGTGTGAGTAACCTTAATGTATTTGTGTTTATTTCCACCAAGGATTTTGTGACTACAATTACTCGTTTACTTGAAAGTCCTTCAACTTTTATTCGAGCAAAAGCCTTTCTGGTACTGCTACAAGTTTTAATCAATAACAGGGAGATGTTGCTACTCAGTTGTCAAACAAGGTAAGGTGATAAAGGAAGATAATTAAAGATACAATATCTAAAGTTGTACCTGAAATACTTCAAAATGTGTGGTATTTTTGTGCCAGTGTTTTAGAAGTGAACTGTTTTCTGTATAATATGAATCCTTTCATTCATGAGAATATAAAGAAAAGTCTGTTCTCTTTTGTCTGGGGTCATCAGGTGACAGTAACTCACAAACGGAAACCACTGTGTTACAGGGACAGTCCTTTTTTTACGTAACTCGTGGTCTCTGAGCATTAGCAAGGAACAGATTTTACTTTGGGTGCAGCGAAACAAATACTGCAATAGCAAGTTGTTATGGTGGGAAGAGCAAAATAAAAGGTTCTGGCAGGTACCTTCCTCATCTTGGGGTCTGGTATAATCCATAGTCTCTTCAGTATAGGCTCATTCAAGATAAAATAATATTTCTGGGCTCTATGTGTTGTGGGAGTAATTTATGTAATGACCAGTAAATTCCTGTGACTTTTACATGAAATATTTAATTTTTATTTGTTTTACAATACATAGCAAGAAATTGCTCACAGTGGACTTGTTATTTGAAATTTTGTGTCTTCAGATGGCACAAAAACATTCCTATATTAGGGAGGAGCAAATTAGACTGTGTTAGAATATGAATTGTCACCATGTTTTGAGGTGACTGGAGAAATAAGATGAAAGAAATTTTAGTTGGGAACTATATCTTCAACTGTTCAATGTGAAGAACAGCAAAATGAAGTGTAAAGGTAATTTTTACAATATTGAAATAAAGCAGGTTTGGAACCAAAAGTAAAAAAGGATGAGGAATGTGGGTAGCTGTAAATCTGGCTACATTTACAGCAAATATAACTTTGTATCTTATACTGATATTTGAGAAGAATTAGGATGTATGCACTGGAGCTAGAGAGCTGGATTGGAAGGAGCTGGTGACTTATAACATGAAGCAATTGTGAAAGGACACCTTGTGGGTGCTTTCATTACATATTCTTCCACTCATGTACAAACCTGTAGATATCCCAATATTTTTAGAATAACAGAGAATAAGTACTGAATCCAAGTTTCTTTCTTGTGTGTATCTGTTTGTACTTCCAGAAATGTTTTATCAGATTATGTGCTCTGGTTAGAGTAAAATGCCTCTAACAATTTGTAAGTAACATTTTGAATGGGTACATTTTTAATAACTCTTGCTATTCATATACTTATATAGCACATAGTACTCTGTTGTGTGTTTGGAGAATTGTCTGACAGAAATCCTGCATGGACAGTTACTCTTTGTTTATTTATACCTAAGATATTATGTGAAAGAGAAGAAATTTAATAATTTTATAATATATATGTTTTACAATAATTTAATAATTTAAATAATTTTAACCATTTGCCCTATTTATAATGCTTTCTGATGACCACCCTTTCTGAAGAGAATGTGTTGAATTTGGGGTGTGATTTTTGGCTTTATCCTGCTGTTTTATTGTGATGCTCTGGACATAGCTGATTAGGGACCAATATATAATGTAACACATTAAGTAAAACAATGGGAAGGCCTTATAGCAGTTTATTGAATTGACAAACTGGTTTTCTTAATTATTAAGTTGTCTTCATAATTGTTCTTTAGTGACCAGTACATCTTTTGATGGAATAGGTCATCTAGCCTAAAACCTTTATCTTATATCCAGAAAGTAAGATTGCTACAGAGATGGCCATTAGAGATACTGGATACTCATTGACTTACACTGTTAAATTCTAATTGAAGTATTTTAGTTAAATGTCTCCAGTTCTGTGACAGAAAAATTACTTCACAATTAAGACTCATAAATTCAAAATAGCTAGTACAGTAAACAATAATCAGTTTGATATACGCAGGTTCTTTTTATGAAGGTGTTTGATTTGAGAAATATAAAGAGTATGTAGTAAAATGTGCAACTATTCCATCTATTGAATGGTTTATCTTCAGCAGCTGCAGCTAATGTTTGTAACAGGATTTATATTGCCTTAGATGATAAAATCTGTTTATGATAACGATAATCAATATAAGGCACTATTTCTGTGTGCATCACTTAAAGGATGATGCAGATGATAAAATGTAGTAACTGTTTCATGGCAACACTGCATATAACTACAGCTTCGAGTTAAATGTTGTTCAGTTTGGCATTGAAAAAGGCTTTAGTTTAGTTTAGTAAATGTGCTGGGTTTGGATGGGATAGTGTTAATTTTCTTCATAATATCTCCTATGAGGTTGTGTTTTGGATTTGTGCTGAAAACAGCCCCCTCCTGGGCATGGGGACTGCCCCAGGGCCAGCACCCCAAAGCTCTGGAGAGCTGTTCTTCCTAGAAGGCAGCAAAGCTGGGGTAGGGTCTGGAGCACAAGACTGATGAGGAGGAGCTGAGGGAACTGAGATTGTTAAGCCTGGAGGAAAGGAGGCTCAGGGGAGACCTTATTGCTCTCTGCAAGTACCTGAAAGGAGGTTGTAGCAGGGGGGATGTCTCTCTTTTTTCAAGTAACAAGCCATAGGACAAGAAGAAATGGTCTTCAGTTGTGCCAGGAGAGATTTAGATTTGATTTTAGGAAAAATTTCTTCACTGACAATTCAGACATTAAAATCCTATTCCCACTGGTAAACTTAGTGATATGCGTCCTTGCAATTGGTTTTGGAGCTGAAAAAGCCATGGCATGTGACGAAAATAGCAGTCTCATCATTATTCCACTCACTGGAAGGGAAGGGCAAGGAAAGGAGAAGGGAGAGTGAAAGGAAGCAAAAGGGAAGGGGGAGTAGGGGAAGGGGAAGAGGAAGTGTAAAGGCAAGCTTATTTCATCCGCGCTGGTGTTACCAAGATGTTTTTCCTTGTGTTTTATTTCTAGTTTTTCCACAGGAAATAAAAGGCAGCAGAAGTAGGCACTAGCTAAACCCCCGTTTCATTGCCAGCAATAAAGATGCTTCTGGGCTGGGAGCATGAGAAGTACCCCATGTTACAAGTCTTGATTCCTTGAACGCAATCTTAAGACTACTTACCTGTGTAATTTTCCAAATCTATCTTAGCATATTTTTAAATTATTCAATTAGTTGCTATGCAGGTATGTAATTCAAGACCTTGAAAATGAATGTCACCCATGAAAATTTCACTAGGACTTCACAAATTACTTTGAGATTTTGAGATCAGTGGATAAAAGCATTTATAGGTGATAAAAAAATGTCATTTTGAAGTGAATTTTTTGTTAGGCAACATTGATACAATTCACCTGTTATTCTTTTTTCTACCTGTTCCATGGTAGTCCATTACATACCTTTTGTTCTTCCACATTTGATACAACTAGCGAAGATAATGAGAATTTTTAGGCTCAAGTAGCACTTATACTATGCAAATGAAGTTTGCTTACACTATGCAAATTAATTTCCTTTGCTAATTGCACTGAGTTTTCTCGTCTCCTTCTTTTCTCCTTGATTTGCAAAGGCGAGCTACCTGTTCTTGAGGGGAGGGATACAACCTGAAGTTTTGTTAAAACTTTTGATTTCACCCTTTTCTGAATTAGTAGTAATTTCCAATTAGTCCCTCTGAATTGTTCCTTTTGTATCTAAATGGTTTCAGAGAATTTCCTAGGTGAAAAGAGACTGACCTGGAGATTGAAATTCCTCCCAAAAGAATTTATTTAAACCTCTTGTTTTTTACTGTCTGCAAATATGGAAACTTGTGGAAAGATAGGGTAGTACTCCTGACGGACTTTCACAGTCTGCAAAAACAACAGAACAACAGAATTTCTGAACAAAATCTTTCTCTGCTACCTCCTATATTTTTTAAATTTTCAAATCTTACATGCCCTCCATGGAAAAGCTTTGCCTGGAAACCTACAATCTCATATCTAGCAGAGACTATTGGCCTTATACATCTAAGACTAATCTAGAAAAATAGTGAAGAAAAGAACAGAAAAACTTGATGCTCAATCAAATGGGAAAACATGGAAATGGAAGGCAGGAGGAAACAATTACAGAAGTCAGTTATCTCAGAAAAAAAAAACCAAACAGCAAACTGGTATTAAATTAAAAAGAAAAAAAAGAGAGAAGAAATAGGGATTGACCCACTTATTAGCACAATCTGCCATCCAGTGTTACATCTCTGTAAAATAAACAATACAGCTATGTTAAATATCCTTTAAATATCTTCATCCTTTTCTGTTACCAAAGGTTGACTAACAACAAGAATGATAAATAATAATAAAACTAATAAATAGTCCTTGAATTCATGGAGTAAATGGACTGTATATGTCCTCAAAGCATGCACAACCTTCTTTAGTTCTTTGAAGATCTGTTGTTCTCTGTGAAATTAGTGGGCTGAAAGGAGAAGCAGGGAGAAGGCTGCTAGTGAGAGACCTCCTGGTTTTAGGTTCAGTCAGCTGTTAGCTGCATGCATTATTTCCCCCCTATTGAGATGCTGGTAAAGCTGTAACTGAACTTTATTGATATATAAAGCTGATTTTAAGGATGTTGAGGGTAAATGTCAAATGTAAAATGCTAGAAGGGAAAAAAGTTCTTAAAGAGTCCTTGACAGGTTGCAGAGTCTACGCTTCTGGTCCAGGTCAAGGTTTGTTATGCTTGAGAAATATTTTTTAATGATTGTTGCAAATTGGTGGGTATCTCATGACCTCTTTTTGACAGCTGTACTAATTGTGTGCTGTTTCTAATTCTCAAAAATTCTAGTTCTTTTCTTATTGCAATTTCAATGCTGCAGGTTAAACATAGAAAACAATGCAGTCTCTTTCCCTTTACAGACTTCTCTGTATTTCTAGACCGTATCTTGTCACATCTCTCCTCAATCTACTCAATGACTAAATCTTCTTGTTTCTTCATGTCGATCGTCTTTTTAAGTGAACAGTTTTGCTCCTTTAAGTATTAGACCTTATGCCCCTTCCTATCATTTAGGATTGTTAACTCTGAAATTCTCTGCTTTTTGCTTCATTCTTCACATTCTTTTGAAGAAAACTGAGGTTGTTTTCCTTTTTTAGTGTAAAAGCTTACTGATGGCCCATCTTGCAGTACAGACACTTGAAGAAATTTTTTTGCAAAATCAAACCTTTTCTTCTTTGTAGACAGTGGTTTATTCCTCATCATATTTAACTTATTTATACTAATACCTACATATTTTATGTATTATTGAGTGCCAGACAAACATGCATTAAATTAATTGAATAAACATATTTCTATAGGCCTAGTTTTGCTCATTAGAGAGAATACTGGGATTCTTCAGGGAATAAAAGTAACTGATGAATTGTTCTACATAAGGCTGAGGAATTTATAGAAGGGAAATGGAGACACTATTGCTTTCCAGCCTCTACAATTTTTATCTTCACAATTTTCTCGAGACAATGTTTAGTTAAACATGACTATCAGGGGAAAAAATAGTTGTGCATATTTTTAGAAAACACTTCTGTGAAAGACAATTTTAAGATGGGAAGGACAATACAAAGGAGAGAACTCATGCGCTTATGTAAACTTTTTATCTTTACTCTCTCAGAATAAATAAATCTACTTTTTATGCTTCCCAAGTGTGATTAACTAACAGAACATGCTTTTGTAAAAAAAGAAACTCCTCCTCCTCCCAAGAAATAAAACCACTCATGTTGAAATCTGTTTGGCCCATTTCAAGTAAAACTTAAACAAATCTAAATGTATTTTCATATATAGAATCAGATAATTACTAAATCATGGAAATGTTTTCTTAAAGAAAAATATCCATACAAACTGTGATATTTGCCCTTTTCAGAGTTAAACATTTTCTTGACTAAAAATTATTTGGTTATCTGGAAAGCCTTGAAGAATTTTATCATTTTAATTTAAAACATTCAAATTTATATGTTAAAAAATTTAAAGCTTTTTAAAGGCAAATTCTATTTGACGTGCAATGTCAAATTTTTTGGTAGTTCTTTTCTAACAGACAAATCAAAATTCCTTGTAATTTAACCCAATTTCCAGAGATTACAAGAAAAATAAAAGATGTCTTTGTGATCTCTGAGAAGTGCAGCTGAATTGTGTTGCTTCTGAGCTATTGCAGAGGGGAAAAGTAATTACTGAATGGGTTTTTTGGTTTCTCTATGTCCCTCTAGAACACATTAGGAAGGATAAGGTTGTAATATTCAATAACGGTCATTTGAGACATAATTCTGCAAAATGCATTCTTAAGTAGTTTTTATTTCATTGAGTAAAAATTTGATGGAAGGACACATAGCCTAGTGTAAAATTTTGTGTCTCTGAGTCCTGCAGTGTTGTTATGTACACTTGAGGCAGTATAAATAAGTTAGTTTCATAGTTCTAAAAAAGAACATTGATTATAAGAAGGTTGTTTAAAAAGATAGCACTGAAGTACGTTTTTAAAATCCAGATCAGTGATTGATAGTTCTTTGCACAGGACTTGAAGGGAGTTCGAATGTGAAACAAAGATGTCAATATTATGCCCCTAAAGGGATGTCTGGCCCTTCTGTCTATTCACATAAGCATTGTAAAATTTTGCCTGAAGCATTCTGTTACAGGTGTATTATTAAAGCCATCTCTTGTAAGTTAGCCACTGTCTAATAAATCAGTTATCATTTCACTGTAAGAAATGTCACTCTGCAGAATGGCACAGCCACACAGCACTTGCCAGTTAGAATGTGAGCACTGAGCTTATCTTTAGAAATCTTGAACACCAGATTTCTAGAAAAAGGATGAAAGGCTAGTTTGGACTTTTATCTCTTTCAATATGGCCATTCCAACTAGTGCTCACATTTTAATGGGCTGTAGTATGATTTATGTAGTATGATTTTTCTGGACTGAAAGATTGATCTCTTGTTACATTGGCTTAAATTATTCTTGCTTTTGGAATTCCTTTGAGTTGAAAATGAATACCTTTAGTCTTTTGCTCATATTGCACACATTGGTTATGTATTTCGAAAGTAGATTGTAAAATCAATCTCTCTCTGAGTTTGCAGGGAGATTCACTCCTTATATTAGCATCACATATTAATTTAAACTAGTAGAGTTGAGCTTACTTAAAGTAGCTTAAGGGTTTCTTCCCTTGTGTTCCTTGACTGGGTAATTTGACATATTTTTAAAATTTATATTAAAAGAAAAGTCTAAAATTTAAAAAAAATACAGAAACAAAGCTAATGTATCATCCTGATTGTAACCACGAATGCTAGAAATGTCTGGTTCAGTAGTATTTTTGAGATAACAGAGTTCTTTTTTTGTTATGAGAGATAATGTTTTACACTTGTTTAAATGCAGGCTCGTGATTTATATTGAAAGAGACAGCAGAAAGACCACACCAGGAAAAGAGCAGCAAGGTGGCAGTGAATATCTGTCAAAATGCCTGGATCTTCTCATCTATCACATTGTGCGGGAGTTGCCAGGAATTCTAGGTAAATTGAGTTGGTTAACTGAACAAATCTTACCTTTGCTTACTCCCTCAAGAAACAAATATCCCATTACATATCCAGGTGGAAAGACTGAATTGTCTGATTACATAAAGTTTGCATTCTACCAGCTTCTTGAAGTTTTGTAGTTGTGTCATGATCAGATATTTTGTATTGGAATGCATGATTTTCTATATTAAGTTTTGTACTTGTGAAATGGAAGTTTACCATGTCAGTTCAGTCAGGAATGATGTCCAAATATACAAGAGGTTTTATCAGTGTTCTAAAGATATTCCAAACATTGTAAAACCTAAGAGCAAATTTGCCCCACAAAACAGAGAGCTGGGAGAGATGCAACAGAGCATATCTCTGAGTATGTGGTAATCACTTACCCTGAAACTTGTGTATTGAGTAATTGCTCCAGGCAATTTTCCTGGAAATTTTCAACCTAGATACTTCAGTTGTTTTAGATGTCTGAAACTGATTTGCTTATGCATAAGAGCATTTTTGATATAAAATTATTTTCTGATGAGATGATACCTGATGTATTTTTCATCTTCTCTGCATTATCGCTAGGATATTGAAAATGAAGTGGTAGCACTGCAAAGGTTAGCAAACCTAAATGTCATGCTGCTATTTTAAAAGAAACTTTACTTCCTATGCTAATGCAAATTTTTGCCTTGCTGCAAACATCTGATCCCTTTTTTCTAAGTAAATATCAGGTTTGCATATTGGCTATACTTCGGGATGGAAGTTTCAGACTATAAGTCTTTGAGGCAGCAATTCACCTCATACTGTTTATATATGCTATATGCAACTAATATAGCAGGCCCTGACATTTCCTCAGAATCTGAAAGCTGAATACATCAAATATATAGTTACTATTATAATACATAATATACCAATTGCTGAGACGTGTGTTTACTACTGAGTTATGATTTCAATGCATTGTTGACACCTGATATCAAGCATAATTTTTACACTTTGTTTTCTTTTCCACGCTAGGTTTGTGTGTTGATTGTTTTCCTTAATCTTAAATTATGTATCCGTATTTATCCACATTTGTCAGTAGGCTTTTTATTGCTGTGAATATGATGAGGGAACGTGTTCTGCTTGAGGTGGTATGGGCTCCTAAGAAAAATAATCAGATTTAAAAACTGGAACAGTTAAAAGCAGTTTAATTGTTGATTTAAAATTAATCCTAGCTGGCTTTTTTTAATATGTGTTTATATAAGCTCCTTACTGATCCCATCTTCTTCCACCAGATGTAGCTATAAGCCAAATAGATTAACAAGTTGTAGAAATTGGCCTTAAAGATACATTTGAACAAATGAAATAAATTCTTAATCTTGTGGATAATTTTTAAAGTTTTCAGTTGTTATAAATAAACAGTTTATTTTATTTCTGCATTCATAATATTTAATCTGTTTCTAGGAAGTAGATATAAATTGCTGAGATCATGCTAAAAGTAGCCATAGCTACCAATTTATCAACTGCAGAATTGCCTAATGTGATGATTATATAGTCCTTACAATATAGAAAGTAGATTGTTCAGTATATTGTTACTAACCACAGAGAATTCTTGTTGAATTACAATATTGTGTGTAATTCAAAAGAAAAATGTATTGATGAAAAAAATAGTGTTTTGGTTTATGTATTGGGAGAGTTTTAAGCAACACTTTTCCTTCAGCAGTGAATGAGTCAAGTCTTTAAGACTAGGTATTTTTACAGCCTACTTTAGTTCCAGGCTCTGTCATTTCTGCCTATATTGAAAACTGAACTCCATAGGAGCGGAAGAAAAGCATAGGTATTATTCTACATGATTAAACTCTGACTTATTCTGAAAGGAAGGGCCTTTTCTGGCCTGAAAATCATATAAAATACTGAATCTCATCCTTTATCTGTTTAATGTCTGTGTGATTTCCCATTTACAGTTTTGCACAGCTCTCTTTTTAGGGAAAAAATACAGTAAGTGTTCTTTCAAGACAGCATTTGGCTTTTAATCTTTTCAGGTTATAGGGACAGAATTTTCCTTCTTTGCATATGAGCTGTGACTATTCTCATGCTGCTTCTGTTCTTTATCCCATGCAGAAAAGATCTTGCTTTTCTTAGACAATAGGTAATGTAACACAAATTTAGCATAATGTTTCTCATTTTTTATGTGTCTATTCTGAAGTCTAAAGCATAATTTTCACTATTGCAATTAAAGTTTTGTTCACTTATTATTGTATTTGAGGATTGTCATGGAGGCAACTAAGTTCTCTCATTGAATTGCTGCTACCTCTTTTATGAGAATTCCTATAGCTTTATGTCACTTGCATCATGGTTAAATTTGTGTATGAGAGTATGTGTGTGCACGGCTGGTGGAGGGATCTTTTTCAAGTGGGGGAAAGGACAATTTTTTTCTTTTTTCCACTTGAACTATGCTGCAGGGAGAACATACTGCTTCAAGCATATGTCACCCACTAATCGTGGTTCATTCAGTTCTTCGTTAGCTGAAGGTCATGAGAATTTTGCTTTTTATTTCACCGTAAGTAGAATTGTATCCATAGAATTTCAATAGTATAATTCCATGCATATGTAGTCACCAAAAGTCAGTATAAGTCCACTCTGCCGAGAGGGGTAATTTCACCTTTACTTCACCACCCACCTCATATTTCAGCCCCCACCATTTGCCAGAGGTCACCTTTGTGTGCCTGTCCCTGTAGCCAGAGTAGAAAATTGACCTGGTTGAACACTGAGCAAGGGAAGAGAAAAGCTGGGTCAGCCTGATCTATCATACAGTCACGCGAACACTACTTTTCAGCAGGAGGGAGAAGACAGGAGTGGACAGAGGCTACTGAAACAGAGATGTTTTATATGTCATTTCCTGTTTTTTAGTGAAGCATTTATGTTGGATCAACCTGAAGTGTTGTTTTCTGTAGGTGACATTCTCACTGCCCTAACTAATGTCTCAGGACGTAAACACCCATCAACAGTTCAGGCCAAACAACTGAAGATGTGCCTTCCAATGATGCCTGTAGTGCTTCACCTTGTGACATCCCAGGTAGTTTCTTCTTTCCCTCCAAATCTGGTAAATAAAGGACAAACTCTTGCATTTTCTCAAAATGCTGATTGCGATCAGAATTAATAAAACAGAGCTTTTGTTAATGTGTAGGTATGATGAGGAGTATTCCAGCTATGAAACAGCATTAAAGATGTCTGACTTTTGTGCATTGTAAAATATCTCTAGTGATAGAAGCAAATACATATTTTGTCCTCTTTTTTTCTTTAACATGTGGAATAGTTGGTTTACTTTTTCTGGTCATAAGATATGCATTTAATATATTTTTTTCCAATTTTGGCTAAATTCAAATAGGTGTTTCGTCCCCAGATAGTCACAAAGGAGTTTCTTTTCAACTATGGCACCTTACTTGTGAGTATAACCATCTAAGTTAAATATTTTTTACAATACCTATGCATAAAATTTTGGGAATTGCTTTAATGTAATAAAATTACATTAAATTTCTAAATTGGAGAGAAAACTTTTTTCTGAATATATGTTTTAAGCTTTAATTATATTCAAAACTTTATTTATAATCAGAAAATATTTTCTGTGGTAATTTACTGGGTCAAAGGGAAACTCTGCACATATTTGATAAACTGAGAATTTCCTGTGTGCTTTATTTTAGAGTATAAAAATTTAGCTCTAAATTACACGGAATATTCTCTCTAGAATTTCATTATAGTATTTTGTGAGTAGAAGTGAAAGAGAAATTTTATAATCTAATCTATATTTAAGGTTTTGTTTCCTTTTGTCATGTTTTTCTTCTTGCCAGTATTTTTACACCGTATTCAGTTGATGAAAAGCTACAGAGCTAAGATATTTGTCTCATGTGGACATCTATAACCTATTTATGACATTAGCCATAAAAAATGGCTTTTTTAACTGTGCCATAGAATAGTATAGCAGAAATGAATTAGTACAGTTCTAATGTAATTTCATATGAAAACAGGTTTTTTATGCTAGATGAAGGAAAAAAGAATATTCTAAACTTATGTTTTCCAAGTTAAGCAAATGCTTTTAAGTGCATGAGTTCATAAATGACAACTAGGAATTTACCTCCAAAATAACATGAATAAGTGCTTTACTACAAACAATTAAATTCAAGTTATATGTTCAGTTTCCTTTCTCTTTCTCCTTTGAGTCATGATTCCAAGAAAATATGAGTTTAATTTAGCTCTACTAAAATATTTGTATAAAAATTATCATTAAAATGATGAAAAAAAATTTGAAACTGTAGATGTTGAATTACAAAGCCCTTTATCCCTTTGAAGCATTTGTAACTAAGTAGTAGACTTATTAATAGTTTTCAATCAACCCTTTTGAAGGTGAAATTCTTCTGTCAACAATTTAGGTACAACAGACCAGTTATAATGTAAGTTTTCTTTTGATGTTACTCCAGCTTGTTTGAAGTACTGACTGAGGAAGTCAGGCTAGTTGTACTAGCACTGCTTTTCTCTCAATTCAAGGAGCAGCAGATTACTCAATATTTCCTGTGTCTTGCCCTGTCTCCATTGAAAAAGGCAATTCAGGAACTTACATACTCTACTTTAATTTACATATGAAAATGGAAGGCAAAGTAGTATATCTGAAAAATTAATATCGCATTTTAATCCATTTTATGTAATTGTGTAACTGTGTTATTATATGACTAATATAATTGCATCTGCAAGAGTAACCATCCATTCTGTCAGACAACTCTGGAATTTTGCGTTTAGCAACATTCCCACTGACATCTATAAAGGGACATTCAATCATCAGCTTGTACTTTTTCAAAGTACTGTACTATAATTGAGGCCTGTAAGACTTTAGCAAGTCAATCTTTCAGTTTTTGTTTGTTTTGTTCTTTTTTTGTTTTTGTTTTTCTGATTTATTCAAAAATCTTACTCTTAACAATAAGAAATTATGAGGAGTGGAAAGATGTTTGGTATCTGGAAAGAAAAGTTATTTTCATGTAATGGTTGTTCATTGAGAATTTTTTTCCTTGCTGCTTTGAAGTTACTTCTATCATCACTGTAATTTTCAGTAGTGTTGAGCAAAGAAATTGAGAGAGAGTCGGGACAGTCCTTTCATGTTTTCTGCTGTGAATATAAATACATGGAGGACATGCTGTGCCCCAAAGGCACAGCTAATAGCAGGCTCCTACTGGTGTGCTTAGGGCACAGAATCACCTGTAGTGAAACATTCATACACCATTTCTCTCTGTTGCTTAAGAAACCCCAGATACTTGCATTTTTCTTAAATAAATGCATCTCTTTCTTGTGTTTCTAATACAAAGTTAAGGAAATAAGCATTAGTAGCCAGAACAAATTTTGCACCAACTACTTCGATTTTTCCAAATTAGTTTTGAGACTATGGTGGTGTGAAACTGTCTTAAAATGAACAAACAAAATAATTTGCCCTCTTCCAAAACTACTTAATTAGATAATGCCTAGTAATTTTTTTCAAATGATCAGGAAGATAACTTTTTTCTTATAGAAGCAGTTGTTTTTTTGACTGCCTCTGAGATGTTTTTAAGCAATGAAATATATAATTAGTTTCTAACTCTATTTTTAATTAGAGAAAAATCTTTCAGATGTTTCTTACATACTGTGAAAAAAGATAACCCATATAGATACTTCTGCCAATTTAATATGTAATTATGAAATTTTAAATGGTAGTGAAATATAAAGAAAGCACCATATTCTTAAATGCTGTATTAGTGAAAAAGAGCATTCTACAAATTCTACTGAGAATTTTCCTTCCTTAGCACATGTTAATTACATGGCTTTTGCATCCTCATGGAATAAACAGCTATGCATAGAAATGAAAGCAAAATAATAGTGAGTCTAATTGTAAAATATTTACTTAATCCAGATTGTTAATATTGTATTGCCCCTGTTCCTTAAAATAGTGACTAATTTAGGTGATTATTTTATAGAAAGTTGTATGCATTTTTTACATGTTCTGTGTATAACTGTATCCATAATGTGTGTAGTATACATGGAGATCAAAAAGATGGTACAAATAACAGAAAATGGCATTTTCTGGAGGGTCTTTGGTCATTTTAGTGAGTTATTTTGACATAGCCATGTCCAGTGTAGTTCAAAGTCTTCTGTAAGAAATTACAGTTTTCTGTTTAAAAATAAAGAAATTTCATTACTGTCTATTTAGCTGGAAATGTTAAAATTCTTGATATTAGTCAGAGTAATAGTCCTTACTGTACTCCACATTTAAGTGTCCAGCAACATTACAGACTTGCAGAATTATAACAGGTAGATCATTAGTACTTTCAGTCTTAATTAATATGAAAGTATTTCCTAATATAGGTGCATTAACATTTTTTATTTACACAGTTCCTTAAAGAATTTCCTGTTGTAATTGTTCAGTGGTTATACTTCAAAATTTCTGTTCCCAAAGTGTTTTAACATAAATGCTGCTTCTTTTGTAGGAGTTCATCAGATCAATAGAATCAGGAGAAACAAACTTGGACAGAGCAATAGGTGAGGTAACCTGTGATACAGCAGTACTTTAACATGCAGGTATTATAACAGTTGCATTTTATAAAGAAACATGATGGTTTTTACCATTAGGTCAAGCTGCATCAGAAGAATTGATTAAGACTACTTTCTTGACCTTTGAAGCAGTAACAGAGCATCCCAGCCTGTTGACAATCCATCATTTGACTGTAAGTGTGGCAACAATTTAAATAGTTGCAGGCTAGTAGGCCTAATTCCATTTATAAATAGAATATTTTGAAGATCTAGAAACATTTAACATCTAGATCGTTTAAAATACGGCTTAAAATGTATTGTGATTCTATTTGACAGCAAAAATACTTATTACTTATAGAGAGATTTTCAAAGAAGCAGCAAGGCATTCAGACTCAGTTTACTGTATTTAGTTGAGAAATTAGAGCGAGAATTAGAAAGACTTAAAGTTTAAAAATAGTGGTTCTTGGTTCTATAAGTCTTTCTTCAGCTTCAAAGCAAGTGTATTGCTATATATTAGTGAAAATATCACGACTTTATTTGTAATTATGCTTTTAACATAGCTTGAAAATACCACCTCTGAGGATTGATCCCATTCCATCATATTCTTCCTGATGAGATCATCAATTTCAGTTATGGTGTTGGGGTTTTTGTTGTTGTTGCTGTTTGCTTGCTTTTTTAAGTGTAACAGATTTCTTACTCAAAAATTTCATTACAATTACCAGACCCACATGCTATAAGCTTCTTACATCACCAAGATTTGTTTTCTTTAAAGTTTTTGGTTAAAAGATCCTACTGTTAGCTAAGCTAGCTGAAGACAGAACAATTATGTCGTGAAACAGTTGTCAGGAAATCAGGAGGTCTGAATGTTTGAATCAGCGTTTGACAAATCATTGTAACCTGTACCAATGCATTTTTGTGCCTGAATTCCCATCAAAAGTATAACCCACCATTACTTTCTGGGATGACTATTTGATTCAAATTGAAATTTATGTGTTGTATTGGAATTAGGTTAAAGGCACACTCAATATAGCACTTAACATGAAGAAAAGCATTAGCAAATGAATAAGAGTGAGGGATCTTACAGATTGTGCTAGATAAGAAGTGGTGATCTTAGAAATGGAGTATTTTCAGAAGTTGAATTCTATTTGGTATGCACACTAGTTACTTACATTATGAAGTCTTAATAAGTGAAAATAGTAAAATTAGTCCAAAATATAAATTGGAATTTAAATAAGTTTAATGGGATTTTTTTCATTATGCTCACAAAAGAGTGTGTTCAAGAAAATGGTCCTTATGCAAAAAAAGCTAACCAATTAATAGTCAGAGGAGAAATAGTACAGAACTGAACAGTTCAATTCACTTTAAACTAATATGGCAAATAATGTCCTAGGAAAGAAATATGAAGTGTAGGTGAAGTATGAATGCCTATTGATATCTCCCTACATGCCTGTCAGGCTGCCTCTCACTGTATTATATCTGTATCATTCTATAATCACCTCAATTTTAAAAAATAATTGCTTTACTTTTGTGGGTTATCAACGTGTCTTATAATGACAGAAATATGTACCATTTTTTGTGGAAGTCCATCAACATTTACTGAGATAACAATAGCATGTGTCAGCACATTAAATAAAATTCCCCTACCTGTTTCAGTTTTAATGGTCTTGGGGGCAGTTCCCTGGAACAGCAGCAAGGAGATAGTTCCTCTTTCCAACTCTACTTCCCCTGCACCCATCCCATCCCCACATTCAGCAGAATGTTTTACTGAAGCCAGAGAGCGACAATCCTAGTCTCTCTTAAGTAACCTGTGGCTGACAGTAGATGAGTTTTGAAGTATCTAGATTTCTGCAGAAGAGTCTACTTCATCTCATGTGTTGGAAGTTTTAGATGTTCCTTTAAAATCCATCTGAGCATATCTGTTACATAGCTAGAGATAAAACTTCCTCCCTGACCGGTGCTTGTCCAGTACTTCTGACACATACCACTTTTGTAGTTTCCCTGATTTACAATGGGTGTAGAATTATATCCTTGTCAATGAAGTTTGTTGTTTTTTTTTTTTTAGAAAATCTGTTACTTCACTCACTGATTTTCACAAATAACAGTTCTTCCTAATTTAAAAGAGCCCTCCTGATACTCAGCAAATAATCATTCAGACACAAACCAAAGTGGAGAAATTGCCTTGCATTTTCTATGTTAAATTCAAGAAATTGTCCATTGTAATTAATAATCTCTAACCACATCTACCACTAGTGGTGAGAACAGTAATTAGTTTAATACTATTTATGAAATCTAGTGTGCTAATTATACTTGAATGTACAGCATACATTACTTTAGAGAAAAGTGATACTTCATCTTCTATGATGCATACAGACTATTTTAGGAATTGTTGTTACTCCAGGGATATCTTCTAATTGCTGCTGTGTGAGCATGACTGGAATCTATGAATATAAATGCCAGCACCCAGCAGAACTTTGTGCGTTTTTAAAATGTTGAAGCAGGACACGTTCAAGCTTCTAGATCAATATTTAAGTATAACAGTGGTTAATAGGAAACTCTTCTACTGGAGAGAAATTTGAATCCTAGGCTGAGATCAGAAAATTGAATTGCTCATTTAGACAAAGTTGGTTACAAAGAGGATTTTAGGGAGTGGAAAGGCCAAAACCTTCCTGAGAGGATGCAATTTTTCTACCGTGGCATTCCTTTAAAGTCACTAACCAGAAATAAAATGCATTTCTAATGAAGTTTAATTTAATAATAAATAGGGTTATATTGAGCAAGCAGAACCAGAAAGTTTTTCAGTTGAGTTCTGGTTTTAGTTTAGCTGCAATGGATAGTTTAGCAGGAATTTAAGAGCAACATCTCAGGTTCTTTCCCACTTTGAAAAGCAAAGAATTGCTTGTTCTGGGTTTTGGTTCATGTTTGGTTTGCCTTTGTATTTGTACTTTGAACCAAGAAAAACCAATAAATTAATTTTTTTGTGATCAAATTTCTGATTACCATCAACCAGAAAGCAAATTATTGAGGAGCTTCATTTCTGTTGAGAGTGACTGTATTAGATATGGCAAAGTGTGATAAAGTCAATGGAAAGTAATTGAAAGTGCTCAAGTGAAAGCCAGCAGTGAGCAGTAATTTCATTTTGCATGCAGTTGTGTGCATTTTTACAAGATAAAAAGTAAAAGCTAACAGTTTTTGTGACTGTACAATTTTTGACAGAACTAGATTTTCAGGTATGCAAATATGATGATGCAGGTCATCAAGAAGAGTCTCTATAGACTGGATTGAAATATAAACCCTAGTTTCTTAAACTGGCAGAAGGCCAATTGCCTGTTTCCTCCACCTGCCTAAAGAGGAAAAATATTCATTGAATTCAGATACAAAGTGTTATAATANAGACCAATTGCCTGTTTCCTCTACCTGCCTAAAGAGGAAAAATATTTATTGAATTCAGACACAAAGTGTTATATTGATTTTCCAATTTTTGGTAAATATTTAGATATAATTAAATGGAATAATTCTGTACTGACTGTATCATTTGCATTTTTCTTTTCTATGGTAAGTATATTTATTTGCCTGAAAAAAAGACATATGCTAATTCAGAGCACTTAGAGCAGTGATGAGGCTCAGGATGGCAGGCAGTTCCTGAGGGATTCCTTTCTATACTCTAACTAGCTCCCAAAAATGATTTGTGTAATGCACAGATGATCTTTTACCCGAAGCATGAAAGTTGTTATCTGGTTAAGGCAAAAGTTGTCAGCAGTGATTCTCTTCCTCAAGGTTTAAAAACTTATTTTATAAATCATGCTAAAATAAAAGAACCCCGAACATGATGAGTTGCTTGATAGGAAGTCAAGGGAAAAACTGTATGACATGGAAATCTACTGTTTGACAATATGAGAGTTATTACTTTCACCAAAGATGACAACACAAGGGTTAGAAACTTCTGCAAGTGGTTTTTTTCTTGGTTTAGCATCAGTGATGTTCTTCATCCACAGGCTGTTCTGATATAACCACTGACACCTTAATTTTTTCCATATAGGATATGACTATATGAACATATTGTACAGAATTTTTTCAATCACTTTACCTTTTCAAGTAGATTAAAATTCTACACCCCATGTGGCTTTCTGTCCATTAAACTAATTCGATGACATGAGACTTTTTTGTGAAACCATTTCTCTACTAATTGACATACTGAGTCAGTCAATCAGTGCTGCCTCTTCCCAGAAGAAAAAAAACAACCCTCAATGAAGATTCGGAAGTTCTGAGGAATTTTAAATAAAAATTACAGAAGTGTCATCCTTCTTCCCAGTCCATTCTAACATGCATTAGGTTGTTTTTTTCTGTTACATTCTGAGAGATTACTGATGATATTAAAACATAAGGTATATGCTGTGCCACCAGCAAATGCTTTAAGAAATGTGAAAGCAGCACAATCTTAATTCCATAGTCACTTTCAGCAATAACTTTTAATGTGGAATTTTAATGAGAGTAAATGTCAAGGTGATGTTGGATGTTGTGACTCTGACACGTGACTGGGAAAAAACCCAGTTTTGGGAGCTGATGGTCTTTGGTATGTTCTGCTTTGAAGAGAGGATGAGGAGAGGATACTTCTCAGTAGAATCACAGAGTATTTTGAGTTGGAAAGGACCCACAAGGATCATCAAGTTCAAGTCTAGTGAATGACCAGTTGTAAGTTAAACAAAAGCACACTAAAACAAACAAGATACCTCTAGAAAAATCTCTGGTAGGAAAGTAATGAACATAGTTACTTGTGAATTTGGATACTATAGCTGCATATAACAAATAGCGTAGTTTTTATATATAAGCTTAATTCTGCAGTCTGATTTTCACTTGAGAACAGCATGGCTCTCAAATGGACCAGGCTTTAAGCCTGCTTACCTTTTGTGTCCACCCAGTGTCAAGGCTTTGGTCTTAAGCACTGATTTGAAGAGGTCTAAAACTTAGTTTTAATTAAGGGAGATTTTTTTTTTAATTATTGGTAATGTTAACCTTATTAAGGTAGGTTCTGTGGCCTTGAGAAAAGGATTAATATGTCCATATAAACATAGCCTGAGTTGTAGAGGATAATGGGTAACTTTGGTTATATGCTAGTTCATTACTACATGATGGTTGCATGTGTATGTTCAGTAGTTGAATTCATCCTTGCACAAGTGAATGCAAGTTTAGTTCTCCACCTTCATTCTTAGGGGGTACCTCCTGCTAAATGGGGATTAGAGTGTTGGATCCTTCCCTTGCAGTGTTACAACTGCTTTATAGTGGGTACTTGTGGAGCCTGGACTTTGCTTGGTGAGGTTAAGTAAAGCTAAGGCAATGTTTGTTTCTAACAAAACTGGCTCATATATTTAGGGTGCAGGACTTGTGTCTGACATCTCCTGAACCATGGAGACATGCAGAGAAGGACTGAAATTACAGTTCTCTCTTTCAAGCCTTTCCTAGTAGGTGGTGAGTACTTCACTGCTCTGAAACTGCAGCTTGTCCCTCTTTCTTCTTTGATGATTAAAGTAGCATACAGACTCCAAAGATGTGAGTTTTGTACATAATAAAATAATGTAGAAAAGTGCATACAACCTTTGCTGGGTGCTCATACCTCATTAGTAGAGTTTTCTGTGCAGAATTTAGTGGCGACAGATGTTTTGGTTTTAGATAGAATGCTTGAATTTCCAAAAAGTTTTTGACAAAGACTTCAAATCCATTAGTGGCCTTTCCCTCTTGCCCTCAGACAGATCAACTAGTTAAAATTACTAACTAGTAATTTTAGTTAAATAACTAGTTAAAATATGCTAAGTTGAGAATAGAGATCAGTTTTTAAAAGTTGCCTTACAAAGATGTGTTGCAACATGTGCTAC
This sequence comes from Pachyramphus minor, assembly GCA_013397135.1. NCBI lineage: Eukaryota > Metazoa > Chordata > Aves > Passeriformes > Tyrannidae > Pachyramphus > Pachyramphus minor. The sequence goes on along the minus strand of VYXB01002944.1, from coordinate 562,247 downwards.
TTACAACTAATCCAGAAAGGGAGGTGACCGAACTAACTGATGACACTAAATTATTCACAGCAGTGAAAATTAAAACTGACAGAGAAGATGCAGAAAGTCTTCAGATACATAGTGAAAGGAAAATAAAATTACATGCAATTCAATACTGATAAATGTAAAATAACACACAAGGGGAAAAGAATTTAAATGGTGCATACATAGTGTCAAACTCAAAACTACTTGAAACTGTTCTGGAAATCTTTTAGCATCTTTTTTCTATGGAAATGATAACTTTCTACTCAAAGACAACTTTGTTATTAGAAAAGACTAGTAAAACATCGCTGTGCCATGGTAATACCATGGTGTCCTCAAGCCTCAAATGCTGAATGTAGTTGTGGTCATTCACTCTGAAAGGGAGTGAAGCTTATCAAGAAAAAGTACACGGTGATGATGCAAGGAGGGCCTGAGACAGTAAGAACTTCAACTAGGAAACAAAAAACTCGGCCTGGGAAAGTTGATTTGGACATAATTATTCATATTGAAAATAAGAATATGTATCAAACTAGCTACTTTAAAATACACAAGGATGTGTTTTTTCATAAGGCAAAATTGAATAGTAAAATTCAGTGCTAAAATTATAAATACGTTTAAGATAGGATTGGACAAATATATGGGAGAAAAGATTAAATGTAAAAATACAGATACAACATCAGCATAGGAAGTCTCTTAACTCAAGAACTACTTTGCTAGAAACTAGACTAGTGCTTTAAGCTTGGTTTATTTCTCTTACTCCTTTCTACTCCTTTTCAGTTGTCAGAAACAGGATTACCAGGTTTGAGCTATGTTTTTTTTTTGTCCTGTACTTATAGTTTGGAGATGTGAATATAGTGTGTATGGAAGTTTTAGTATTTCATTGCCATTTTGGGTACTGATGACAGCACACTTATGACAGCACAGCTTTTGAATGCCATCATTACAGAAGGATACAATGATGGCTTTGAGCAGTTAGGTATTGATCATGAACTGCATATTTAAAAAGATGATAGGAACTCATGATGTACAGGTATGATCATATTTAACCTATCTAGTCTGTTTAGACTTCGTTAAGAGTATTTCCTTTCTTTTAAGCAATCTTAGTGATAAAGACTGAGACAAAAACACCTGTATCTGACTGTCTTCATGCATATATGGAGATTTGATTCTATGTAAACATCAGAAGCCATTTAAAAAAAGAAGGAAGCTTGTTTGAGTATTCTTCTATGCCAAGATACTAATACCATGCTTCTCTATAAATAAATGGCTGAAACATTTGTAATTTACTGGTGAATTTATTAAAAATACTTTATGTACTATTGCACTTCAGTTTATTTCACCTCAGGAATTACTTACATAGTTCATATCTTGTTTACAAATTTGTGTACGCATTACTAAAGTGTGAAATTAGTGAAAAAAACAGTCACCCAAATGGCATGGAGAGAAGATCAGAGTTGCGGAGTTAGGAAGTACCTGATTCAATGTTCCTGTAAAATTGAATACGTGCTTCTTCCTTCAGCATATGTATTCTGATATGCTTTTGTATAACAAAATAATTTTTCATCCATTAGTGCTTTATTTAGTTGATCTCCCCAACACACTGAACTGACATGAGGCAAACCCCTGCTGTGGAGAATTCCATTTTAAACAGTTTGTTCGCCAAAATCGAGATTTGTGTTAGAAAAAGTTCAGAAAAATCTGCTATAGTTATTTAAGATCTAAAAAATCTTCTTCACAATGACAGTTGAAAATATATTTATCTTAGAAAAGATTTATGACTGGCTTAACTGCATTCACTAATGTGGAAAGACTGTTGTTAATACTAGATTAAAGTGAAGGAAGATTTTAAGTTTTAGAAATTGAAGTTGCATCATACTGCTGTATCTTAATTGGTGTAAGTCTGAGTCAATGCTGGTGCTGTTGAGTGATTCATAATATCCAAGTACCCTACATTACTTCAGATAATCAAGAGCTACTTCTTTTCCTCTTTTCTGTTTCACGCCTTTAATTTACCACTTACGTGTGCCTCTTCATTTAAGAAGCATTGCAGTAGGTTGAACTGGTTTCTTGGACTGAAAGATCTTAAGTACATACTTTTTTTCCCTCTGCCTCTCTCGTGTATTATAGCTGCTACATTACCATTTGTAGAACAGCTCAGAAACCTGCACTAATGGAGTTGTTGGAATGCAATATACTTTTATTATTTAACTGAAAAGACTGTGGAATATTTCAAAATTATGAACCATTACAAAAGTCACTACAACTATGAGATATATCATTATCTATATAGGTCTTGCTATTTGTACTTGCAAGAACAGTTTGACTTCATATCTCAAGCAGAATCCTTTTAACTCTTTTATTGAAAATATGGAACAAAGGCATTTTGTAGGGTTTTTTCATAAGTGAAAAAAAATAGAGTAAATAAATACCTTAATGTCAGGGATTACTTTAACAGAGTCCTCCAACTAGCAATGAAATAGTTTCTAACTGCAGTTATTGCTGGCTAGAGGCTAACTTCATTTAGTGATCTTTTTCATATATACTTTCAGCTTCTATAGATGTTTCTTATTAGTAGCTGCATACATCTAGGGAAATTTTATCTTCTAGTATTAATTACTGAAAAAAAACACATGGGGGATTATAACACAGTCGTGTTATGCCAAATTCTGTCCACAATGTAGTGAGAACCTACACAGCAATTTTATTTGTATGAATAAATCCAAGGACAAGGTGTGCATCATTTTAACAATGACTTAGCAATTCTCTTATAGAGAATACTAATGATACACTAATATGTAACTGAGCTATAGTCTAGTTTGTCATCAGTTCATTTCCAATGGAGTGAAGCTGATTAGTCCTGTGACAGGTGATAAATTTGTAACAATACCCTCATGGGCAATAAAGAGTTGACTGGATTATATTTTTTTGTAGTGCAAATCTTATGTATGTGAGTTTAAATTTTAGTGGAAGACTGTGTATTACCAGAATGAAAAAAGTTAAATTTTTTTCAAGAATATATATTAAGCTTAGGGATATTTAATTAAGAGGTAGTACATCTTTCCTGATGTATCTTAATTCTATGCAGTTCTGTTTTAGAAGGATTTTTCATCTGAACTTAATTCAATGATTAGTTATGGGATTAAAGCATTGAGATTGAGATTAAGATACTCTAATACTCTTTTTTCTTAATATCTTACATCTGCACTGAATTCTATATTTTAAATTCAAATTCCCTGTCAAAAAATTATACCAATGTTACTGTTGTTTGCTATATAAAACTACATTAGCATTTCTAACTTATGGCAGTTTACCAGCAAAAAATGAACTTGGTGGCTTTATAAGTGTGATTATGGATGAATATCCATGATTATTCATCTCTTTGATTAAGGGCTCTAGCAGTGGAATAAACATAGATGATAGTGTATCTCTGTTCTATTTTTTTCGTCTGTGAATAATCTAAGCCAGATCCTTCTGATTCTCTGTTTCAGGTTGAAGACTGTATCCTCCCACCACTGGTTTCTTTGGTCCACAGTCAGAATGGTAAGTATATGGGTGCATCAGCTACAGTTTCCATGAATTCCGCATTTTGTTTTAATTATGCTTCAGTGTGGTCACGTTCTTGGCACCTTTATTTTCAAGTGGAATGGAGACTCTTCAGCTTGCGGTTGCTCTCAGAAACCACATCACTGCTTTTAAGCCGCGAGATCATGGCTGAGGAGAAAGGGGAGAGCCTCGAGTCAAACAGCAAGCTTCTGTCTCTCATTAGAGATTTATTGCTGCCTCAGTAAGTATAATATTGCTCCTATAATGGGGAATAACGTAATACTCAATCCATTTTGACAGTGTATTTGTTTTAACTACCCTTTTTATGTTTAAATGGCAAAGCGAAAAGAGGAATAACAATTAAATGCTGCCAGAGTTCTCTGCCCAACATGTCCTCCTACGTTTATTTAGTATTTTGTCATACACAACACAAACACAACTTTTGTGTGACACTAATGTCTGATACTGTGCCTCTGGCTAGTCTTGGAGCAAAGCAAGATTCCCCCTAGCTTTTGGGCTTTGATTTAAATACTACTCTTTGTTCCGCTAATTAAGTTAGAACAGTCTAACTACAACATCTTTTTGTCTATTTTGGATATTGTGCCTTCATGTAAGATGTTCTGATATCGTATGGAACAGCATGAGACTTTTAAAAAGGAATAGTACATTAGGTATTAATCCTCCATGGTTCACCCAGATGTGACCATTTACAAGGTCTGTGGTTAAATGAGGCCTCTCATTTCATGCTGACTTGCAGGTGAGCATAAAGGCAGCTTTCTGTATTATGCACATGCTGACTGTGACCTGGTAACATCTCTGTGTAGAGGGAAAGAAAGCATGAACACAAGCTGAGTACAGTAGTGATGAGTCATCATTCATATTTTACATTATTCTAATAACAGTACAGTGTATTTTCATGTGTGGTCCTCAAAAGTGATGAATACTTAGCTGCTCTAAGTGAGAAAATTGTCCCCCACCCCTACATTCAATAAATGGAAGAAGGCTGGAAGAATGGATGCTGGATTATGATTAGAAACACAGTGCCTTGTCCAAATATGAGGCTGTCTCTTGCTAATTGAATAATGCTCTTATAGTTTGAGGACCAAAGTTTTATCCATGCAAGATATGTAAACTTTTCTCTATGACAGAGAATTGGAAGGACATCTTAAGAGTTCTAGAGAGAAACTTTCACACCTTTCTTCACATTTTTTTCCTCTGGGAAATATAATGTATCAGTACAAATTAAAATGGCAGCTGGAAACATTACTTTTAAAATAGAGTATATGCATTATTAAAAGCTGTCAGGTAATTTTCTTTAGATAGGAGAAGAGACCTGGAGTCAAGGGAGACAGTTTCCTTGGTCTGACACTTGCCCTTGTCCATGTTGTCCTTGAAACATGTCCATCTCATTGACCTGGAGAATGTGTTTGGAGGGGTGTGGCATGTAAATTACAACTAGAAGGAAAACAGCCAGTATACCACTTTCTCTGAGCTTATTAGCTCAATTGGGTGGCAGGGATCTTTGGTCTGAAACTAAATATGATCTTAGATTGGGAACTGAACCTGTGCTATCTTTGCATGCATTATGTTGTATCAAAGTATGAAAGAGTCTTGCAGCAGCTCAGAATCTTGGTTGCAGGCTTTAAGATTCAGTGTAACCTACCTGTGAAAGTAATGTAAAGCTCTATCCCAAGAAGTATGCATTACTTGAAAACTGAGAACATTTGGAGGCCGAAGAGGTGTTTGCTGATGTTTAGTCTTTCTGTTGCTGGGTAAAGGATGGGACAGAGTGGGACTCAGCTGGAAGACAGTCAAAAAAGGGGAGGTATTTGATGGATATTTGTTCATGGACAGTCTGTGTGGGGAGAGTGAGTATTTCAACCCCTTTTGAGTCTACTGAGAACTGAGAGCTGCTGAATATGGAGGGGAGGGGCATCTGGATTTAATATATGATGTTCTTTTTGCTAAAGATTATAATCATACACATTTGTGTATATATTACATTCCTATAAATATCTTCCTCAAATTAATTTGTTTAAATGTTAAACTGACCCTCGAAATAGAATGTGGGTCACTATGCATGAAATATGAAATATAAATGGACCTCGTTTTCACATAAATGCAGGAGTGCAGTGATAACCACTTTCTTCTCATCTTCTTCATCATCAATAAAATGGTAATTCCATTAAATATTTTTGCATTTATAGATCAAAAAGTTAGCTTCCTCATAGGGTTTTGATTGAATTGAATGAAATAGTGTAATAAAATTTCAGTTTACTGTACTGAAAGGTCATTCCCCAGAGCATTTCATAACCAAAATGAAACTTGCAGCTATAGACAATACATGGCAAATGCTTTATATCTAGTTCTATTTCATTTTAATTCTTGGTATTCCTAGCTATATATAATTTGAAAATTGTGCCAGAACCAGCAAAATAGAGGAATGTGTAAATAAAGTTTATTTCATTTGACAGATTATGTAGCTTGTTCTTAGTAGACTGCCAAGCCAGTTCTGCAAGTATAAAGTCCAAGAGATTTGACATAATTTTCACTCTTTTTTAACACCTTAGGACAGCCCATATCTCTAAATCTTTAGGTCCTTTTGTCATGATTGTTTATAGAAAAGATTGACCAACTCCTTACAGTGTAGTACCTGAAGTTTACAGAACACTTATAGAATGTCCTCTACTGTTACCAAACTGTTTTGTGTTTTGAAGTGGCAGTTTGATGACTCATTTGATGACTCATTCATTTAATAAAGTATCTCAAGCACAGAGTATTTTCCCTTCAGAGAAGATTCATAATATTCAAAACTCCTAAGGGCCTTTAGAGAGGCAATGTGTTCATATTAATTGCTAAGACATTGACTCTCGTAATCTGTGTCTGAGTCACCTGATAGTATCTTTGCTTGTCTTGGAAGATTTAGTTGCGGCCTCTGCAAAAAACTTGCAAATTATGTTTCATAGGAATATGTATTGCTCACATGTAGGGCTTTTGGGATCATTGTCTACTAATGCAAGGAAGGGACTTTTTAATCCCCAGTGAGAAATAGTTTTCTTTGAGGAACTGGAATCTGTTATTTCTGTAAGAGAGATTTTAATCACTTAAGACATGAAGTCAACACCAACTTGTAGCTGATAATTCATTAGATACTGCGATGTGGTTTGCAACTCTACACTGGCACATTCAAGTTAGTGTGTTGTAGCCACGACACGTTGTGCACAGGCTGTGTAGGAATGTTAGCACCTATGAAGGAGCTCCCACAGGTTACATCAAGACTGCACGGCTGGTGTGCTTCTTCCTCCTCGTCACAGACCAGATTGGAGGCTTGGCTGGAAAGCACCTCATCCACTTCTAGACTTCCTTTTTGCATAAATCAGAGTGCTGAGGTGCGGTGCCTGCAGAGAGGGGAAGAACTAGCACACAGTAAATGTCAGCATGCAGGTGGCAGGAATTGATCCAGGTTCCTCAGTTCGGGCAGCAGTAGGAATCTGAAGGTGTGAAGTAAAATTCTCAGTGAATTGCATGACTCCACCCTCTCCCCCCATCAGAACACTATAGATTTTTTCATTTTGTGGAAGCATTTTTTCTGCATATAACCTACCACATTTTCCAACAAATCATCCTTTAATTTGTACTTGATTAATTCTTCATGGTTTTTCTTTTACAAATGAGATTTATTCTTCCTATTCTATTACTTCCATGTGTTTAGAGTAGCACTATTTGTAATCAAACACTGTTTCGACATAGCCGAGTTTGTGCTTACCTCTTTCTCACTTCTGTCATTATACCCTATTGCCATCTAGATACATTTTGACTTAAACACAATAAAATTAGCCCTGTTTGTTGAGAGGACATCACTGGAATGTCCATTTTTATTTGTTTTTCCTTATCAACATTTCCATGAGGTGATATTTGTAAATGTTTTGAAGAAGTTTTTCTTGTAGTTTTATTTTTGCTGCCATAGCTCTCAATAAACATTGTTTTGGAGTACTTTAATATTCTTCTGTTTCATATTATTTGGAGAATGGAAGTATGCTGTAGTGAAAGCAATATTTTTTGAAATTTGAGATAAAATATAAAGCTCAGTGTGAGGTTTTTTTCAGTTTTGAGAAACATCACCATGTAGGCAAAATAAAGAAGTTGGTTAATTGTCTTTTTGAGCAGCCAATAAATCTTCTTCATAATATTTTGATATGCATTTTCTATTTGTCTCTGAAAGATTAAAGTATTTACTATATAGATCAATAAATGAGTCATATGCATGTAGATGAGATGAATGTTTTATAAATGTATTTTAATATATAGTTATAAGACATGTATGTGTTATGTATACAACCTGCATATATATGCATATATATATGCATATAAACAAGCATATAAACTGTTACATATTTTACAATTATGTATCTCTTTCTAAAAATTTTAATAATGCTGCTTTTAAAGTTAACCTGATGCTGACTTTAAAATACTGGTTGTAAGCAAGTCTTCTTCCTTTGTACCATTGCAAACAGCAGTGTATTTCCATTGTGGTTATTATAAAGTTTGGAAATGGGGAATGATGCATTTTTAGTATCAACTTTTTTGACAAGAATCTCTTGACTTTTTTTTTTATCTCACTGTTTCTGCCTCTTCTCCATGTTACCTTTCAGGTATGAGGACATTCTGGTGGCTCCGGACCCAGTACCACTGTATGCTCTGAAACTGTTGGTGGCCCTGACTGAGCACAGCCCTGCTTCTGTGAGGTGATACAACTTCACACTCTGTTGCTCTAGGTTCTTTCTGTTTCAATTTCTTTTTTCCTATTACGAATTAGAAATAACAGATCTCACTATCGTACTACTTTGACTACCACTTTGATTTAGAAAATCCCCGGAGATTTTTGTTATAGAACTCAATCTTATGTCTTTTGTGTCAATTTTATGTGATCCTGGTTATTTTAATATGGATTTAGCCAATAAAACTCTAGAGACAAAATCATAAGAATTTTAGCATTAAAATTGTCATTAAAACGTAAAAGCGAGAAAACCCTGAAACATTAAAATTTTTGTCCAGCTAAACATATTTGTAGCTAGGACAAATGGGATGTATTTGTTAAAGTTTTACACCAGTCAATTAACTTGTAAGCTGGTCAGTTTTCCTGTAAATATATCTACCTTTTAAAAGTTCCTAAATATGGATTTTAACGTTTGGTGTAGGTACAATCAGTATGTTTTAAAGTGTCTTAATATCTTTTTCTGCTTGTTCCAAAGTTTAGAGTGTGATGGGCAAAAAAAAAAAAAAAAAGTGGCATAGAACTTGAACTGTGTGAGTAGATACTAATAAGGAAGCATTGCTCTATCTTGCTGGATATGCCCAGAAAATCTGGTTGTTCTTGTAGTCACTGTTCTCTGTTTGTGGTGTCTGATATGTGCTGAGCATTGTACTGCCTTGCTTTGATTGACTGAAATGAGCACAAGATAAAAAAAAAAAAAGTAAGAAAAGAAATTTGTTTTCCCACTTTTTATTACAGAAGATGAAGCTTACTCTTTTAATCATTTATGATTCTACTGGGAATGGTGCTTTAATATAGTAAGTAGACTGCAAATGAACTAGGGAATAGGGAGATTTTAAATATTTTGGATTGTATAGAATAGTTTTTATTGTAAAGAAGCTGTTTATCCTATTGCAGGATTTTATGTATTATAGATACAAATGGAACAGTTATCCACTTTTTGAATTAACCCACAGATATTCTAATACTCTAAGAGTTATAAAGAATATTTCTGTATCTTGAATGCTGGTTATATTAGCAGCACGTTTCCTCTCCCTGCTGTTAGCTTTTTATTTGAGGAATCATATGTATGTGCTGTTATGCTCAACGCAAGTAGATTGTGGAGTCACATTCATCCTCATGGTCATCTGGCAGCAGACAGGAGTTCTTTTCTTAATATTGTTAAAGAGCAGCTCTGGACATTCAAGAAACTATTAATAATCTTAAATGCCAGTATATCTAGTACTGTCATTTAAATACTGGCTACCAGATTCCAGATTACCCATCTGTAATTGTTCTGTTTCTCACATGTCTTACTGGTCCTCTTCTTTACTTTCACTGTATCATTTGTTTGGCTAGGTTTCTGAAGGAGTGCAGTTTATTTCTTGGTCTATCTTCTTCCTGATTCTTTGGCTTCCCAAAAACTTTTGATGGAAGTAGCCAATGCTACATGACAGAGGTGAATAATATATTCATATTTGTACAAACTGCTAGTTAACAGAATGGAAACTAGGTACATGCTATTGTAAATACTATATCAAAATTGGTTCTGTTTCGGTTTGATGGCTAATTAATCAGTTCTCATGGAGCTCAGAATTACTCAAGGCATATGTTCTCTTTTGCCCCTTTCATTAGACAGATGGAAAATATCTGCAAAAATTGTGATGGGAAGTAAATAACACTGGACACAAACCCTATGGGATTCAATTTGTTCTTTGTTGAAAGACTCTACTGCGTTTTAGTACTCATAAGAGTGATGTAAGTCACTGCACTGAGTCTCTGTAGCTTCTCCAAGCTTACATTTTATCAGTGCCTGGCTTTCAAGGATGGATGCTTTCTCCTGTGACTTTAAAAGAAAAAAAATGGTGGGAACAATACAATTGTAAAATGACGAAATGTTAAATTAGTATTTACCTTACTGTTTCCATGCCTTTCAAAATTGTCTATATTTAATCTTATTTTGAAATAAAGACTGAGCTGGGAGGAGGATAAGGGCTACTGTGCATTTATTTAGTTAGTTCTGTATGATAGCTTGTTCTCAGACATGTTTACTGAACACATTCTCTCTTTCTTGCTCTCTCTTTTTTAATTCCACCAATTTTCCTGTATCTCACACTTATCATTCTTCTTTCCATCAGCTCAGATTATACCAGCATGCTTTCTGACAGAGGCATCAGCATTTGAGCAGTTCTTATTTTAGCACTTGAAAGGAGACAGATGCGCTCCATTTTTTTGTTTCATTTTTTTCATAACTGAATTTGTAAGTTAGCTAACTTGTAATATCAAAGGAGAGAGATTTCATCTTATTTTTACCATTTTTGGACACTTCTGTTTCCTATTACAGATTGTTTGTTATATATGGCATAGACACAGATATTTGAGTACTATTGTATTTTTGATGGTTTTTTATATTATTTTATGTATTTTTAAGCTTATGATAAAATATACTAATTACAATACATATTTTGAATGCCTTTAATTAGCATTAACAAAAATACTTTGTAATCTCTGCCATTCCTCCACTGTTGAGGTAATTTTGAGCATTCTTTATTATGGGAACCCTTCCACTCTATTACTTTTCAATTTTGCAGTGGAAAACTCTAGTGATATCCCATTACTGTGCTGCAGAATTAAATCTCTCACAAACAAATTCCTTCTTGTCTAAGATGGTAACTGTAAAAAACCCCAATTTTAATGTGTTTCTGTGAACACTTAAAGTGGTTTGGACATCTGACCATATGAGTATCCATACAAAGACAATCCAGTTTTAGAAAAGTGTTTTCCTGCCTGTTTTGGCTTTAACAGGTTAGAGTAATTGACTCAGGTGTTTCCCTTTTCGTACCTGTTTTTACATCATGCAACAATTGCTGTCTGATACAACCTCATGTTATATCAGTTTGTTTAAAAAAAAAAAAATTGTCTGCTGTGTTAATTGCTCTTGGTGGATTGTACTTGTGTGAAGAGTTCTTGAAGGAACAGAACTTCTCACAGTGGGAGCAAATGTCTGCAGCAGGGAGAGATCTGATTTAACTATGCAAAGTCTGTATTCAAAAAGAGCAGTATCCTAAAATACGTCGTCCTCTTGTGTGTTTATCAACTTAATGTTATATGAGTAGATAAGGAGTCAGACATAGTCTATTAAGGGTTGGGATTTTTTTTGTTCCTGCTTTGGGTCCTTTATGCTGTTTTGCTGTGGTCTGTAATGATCAGATTGCTATTTTTATCTAGCAGTGAGGAGGAGTTGATATAAATGTCTTAGTTTCTCTTAATATGGTATATCAATTAGCTGCTTTTATGTGATTTGACTATTGAAAAGTATTCTATACCGTGCTACCGCAGGAAACTTTTACTGGATCATGATTTTTAACTTGCCTTTGGCCTTACAGATAACCTTCTGAAATGTGGCTGCATGCTCTTTTATGCAACTACTTGGCTTACCTTTAGTCAGAAACTCATACCATTTGATGACATTAATATATCTCAAAACTAAACTATGGAATCTGATTTTTATGGGATGCTAAAATAGACATTTTTGGTTGCAAGGAAGGGAGACAATAAAAGTAATAGAATAGAGGTGAGGGGAATATGAGATATTTCATCAGATAATAAGCATGAGAGTGGTACACATTCCAGTATTCTGTTATTAAGGTAATTTCCTGAGGGAGAAACATCTAAGAACTAATCGTGAAGGACACGGGACCAAATTAAGGAACCTTCCCCCCCTCCTGTCCTTAAAATAAATTTCCCAAACAAACATTAGGCACTGCTCTAAAAAAGGGGAGGAGGTGTCACAAAACAAAACAGGAAGGTGCTGAAGAGCAACAACAACAAAAAAAATCTGCTGCTTCTAAGTGCTACAGGTCTAGTACTTGTGAATATGATAGATGGATCAACTTTGTACATAACAGCAGATTGTCTTGACTAATTAAAATTACTTTTTATCATATTGTCTTTGGAGTCATCCAAGAATGGTGCAATTTTCAAACTTTATTTATGCTACTGTTCATACCCATGCATTTTCTGTGAAAGACCATTAAAGGCAATTTCAGTATATTCTGAAACGGTCTATCTAATATCCTTGCCCCCAGTTTCAAAAAACAAACAGTAAAAGAAACCCAAAACAAAAACCCAAACCCAAACTCTTTGGAGTTGATCTGGTGCTTTTAATTGCTTTGTGTTGGTAGAATTGTGATTCAGTTCACAAGCACTTGTTAGCTTTGTGCCTAGTTTGTCTTTGAACCTGGTGTGGTTTCTTTGCCATTATACTAGAGGACTAGTGCTTCAGTACTTTCCTTGTGAATTAATTAATGTGGGGTTATATTAATTGCTTTTAAAACACTTTGTTCTTCTCATTAGTCATTTTAATTTCCTAGCTGAAGGTTGAAATACTCACTTTAAAAAGTAGATCTATTTGTTTCGAAATTACTTCTCTGTTTTTATGTGTTTTCTTGTTTTCTATGACTATGAATAAAATAAAATGGAATAGTTCTGATAACAGGTAAGCCTTAGGGCCTAGTCCAACCAAACTGAGCAGTAGAATTACGTGTTAGAGGTGTACAACATTAGTGAGAAAATTACAATGCAGATGGATTGAGAGATTGACAGTGGATAAAACTGTTTTATTAGAACTTTAGGGAATGTTTATGTAGATTTAGAACATGGTTTTGATTACGCTAGTTCACATCTATAAAAATTAAGTTGTGAAAACCCTGATTTTCTCATTAGGGAAGTAACGCTAATATAAAACAGCAAAGAATTTGTATGAACTTTACTATTCCTGGTTTTTGGTGTAATATTTGCATATATGCTGCTTTATCAAATAACACCAGGCAGGAAGACTTGCCCAGAAACAGACTCTTGAAATGTTAAGTTGCGTGTCAGCTAATAACACTGTTGTCAAGTCGCACATCATTGTAATTCATATCAAAGGCAATGGTCAGAGTTCATTATTGCAAGTGAGTTCTCACAGTCTAGTCATGCACAGACTGTAATACTAATCACTGTTTTTAATGTAAAACACCACTCCTTAGAGTTACATTTTATAAAAGCTCCCCTTTAGTAAAGAAATTAGCTATTAACCTTAAACCTGTAATTTTGTCTCCACTTTCGTGTTGCTGATCAATTGCTGAATGTCTAAGTTGCAAAAATGTGAAGCTAATATTTGATGTTACTGTTAAGTGAATTTTTGAAAAGTGTCATATTGGAAGATTCACATATTTACTGTTTTAATATAAAGCATTAAAAAGGAGAAAATGCCATTCATTCTTGGTTATTTTTACTTTCAATAGTGAATTTTTGCCTTTGGTAATGCAAGTAGCAAATAAAAAATACCAGATAATGAGGAAAAGTCAGCTGGTTGGGTGCTACAGTTGGAGCTGCAGAGCTGAGTGAATTCTGCCATGAATCCTCTGCCATTCTGAGTGAATCCTCTGTTTGGCACAAAGCAAATCTAAACCATTGAAAAGTCCATTCTCTTATGTTCAGTAGTAGGCGCCCAAAGAACACTATAGGAATGAGTCAGGTGAGTGGGAATACTTTCAGGAGGCTTTCTCAGACCCCTGTGAGTTGGGTTTTTTCCAGAAGCCATATAAGGATTCTTGGTGTTCCATAGGTAGTAGCTGTTGAGGAGTCATTTTCATGTTTTATCATCTTCAGGTATTTTCTTTGGATTTCTTTGTCTGATCTGGTGTTTGTCACTTAATTTGATGCCATCATCTTACAGTGGAAAAGAAGCACACTACTTCATAAATTTCTAGAGTATTGTCTCCTTTAGCTGTGCCTTTGCAATCTGAACAGTCATGGCTATTTTTTAAGATCCCTTATCGGGGGTCCTTATACGTTCTGAAAGCTCAAGCATAATGTATCAACCAGCTGACCAAATTCTTCAAAAATTTGTTGTGAATTTGACATTTCATCCCTTTAAAATTAATGTCTTGCTTCTCACTTTGTGTGTGTCCCCCAGTTCTGTTCTTCAGAATAATTTCTACTCATTTGTTCAGCTTAGAATGTCTGTAATATCCAGGTTTTCACACACGCCCACCCAACTTTTCTCTAAAGCTTATACCTGATAACGTCATATTTTCTGTCTTTTAATTTTTTAAGGGATCACATCTGTAACAAAAAACCTTTAGTGTTCAGTGTCCTGCAGTAGGTCTGTGTTTTGAAAAAAAGATAATTTAGGATATCTTAGAAAAACAGATGTTGCAAATTGCTGGAAAGCAAAATTGGAGGTGTAATCTCATTCTGAAAATTGTTAGTATACTAAAAATTCAGATTGTACTGGTAGCAAGTCTTATAAAATCAGATGACCAGTTATTTTGAGCTACTTGTTTATTTATACATAGGTTTAAATGAGAAGAACATGTTTAGTATTGTTATTTAGCATTATGATTTGGATATGTGTATTGTGATAATTCTGTATGTTTTCCAAACATAGTAGGACCTAATTAAATATAAATTTTAGAAAACTCTATAAAGAACCAAACTACTTTTGGTTTAAAATATGAACATTCTATGAAATAAATTCCATAGCTAAACTCCTTTCTCTGGCTTTGTAAAACTATGTAAGATAGCAATGAAGGGTGTGATGATGTCACACTCTTTCTTCAGCACATATATGCAAAGTTGGGCTAAATCAGCTTTAAGCTTTGTCTTAATACAATGCTTGATGTGGCTTTATGCTTTAGCTAAGTTATGTGTATAATTTTCTTTAGAGGCTGCAGCTATTTTTTGCTTCAGTCATAAAGGTTTGCAGGTGACCTTTAAGAGCAGCCATATTGGCTCTAGTTTTGTTTTAGCTTATCTCAGCAGAAAGTAAAGCTGACTTTGTAATGCTGTAACAATCAGGGCTGCTTGCAGTTTTTGGAAACAATTGTTTCATAATTTACCCTTTACCACAAAAGCATTTTTCTAGATTTTGCCTAAAATAGGATTGCTTAGCTATTCTTGGTATTTGATTGTGTTTTGCTGCTAATGTGTTCACAGTTTAAATGCCGCTTATGTAGCAAAGCGAGTGGCTTTTGCTGGGGTAAGTAATTCCAATAAGCCCTAAGCACAAGTAGGTTTGTGCTGGCAAAACTCAATTTTGTCAGTAAGATTACGGTTACAGTTGTTGCTCTTTTTGGGAGTCTGTGGTGTTTAAATGGGCTTTTTTATATTCAGTATTGATATACCCACATCAGCAAAATTCTGGTTTACATGCATGGCCTAAACTTTTCATTTAACTCATAGTTTTGGCTATGGTAATGAACCTCAAATACAATAAGTCTTCCTATATGCAATGCTGGGACTCTCTTATGAACTGGCAATGTCCAAGGTACCATCACTGTCTATTTAAGAGTTATTAGATTGCTCAGAGGAGAACAGCTTTCATGTTCTCCTGACCTATGAAAGAAACTGTTTTCCATTAGATATGGGATTTTTTTCCCTTCAACTTCATAAGAAGAGAAATTGTCCTTAAATTCAAGCTTCTAAACTTATAAATAATGAGTTTCTTTCCTTACATAAACCCTTTTCTCTCTGTTGGGTGTAACATTTCTGTACGCAAAATAAACACATTAGTTTGAACAAGGCTATTACTTAGTTTTGTTAAATGTGTACATATAGGTGCATAAAATGACTTTTATGCACCTAGGTTTATTATGCTTTGAACAGTTTAGTGGATGTGTTTTACTCGTCTCTAGGTCCATGTGCCAGTGCTCTACAATGCAACAGATCTTCTTATGCTAAGCCCCTGCTGTCTTCCCAAACTCATATAAATTCTATATCATAGAATCATTATTACATTTAGGTTAAGGCAAGGATCAGAGAAATAGGAAAACAGTAAGAAATAGCAAACCATTATTCATACATAATACATCTGCTTTACTCAGAAGTAATTCTTAGTTCTTCATAGATATGGTTGTTCTGTTAGCGTGGCTTTCATTCCTTATTTTATTTCTTTTATTTGACATGATTCCAGCAAATGTGAACAACCAGAGCTTGATAGGTGACATTAACCTAAATGAAGCATTTTATTCTTTTATGACCCTTGGATGTTTGTTCTAGCTCCCTATGATTTTTTTCATTAAGAGGAGAATGTTAAATTTCTTTTAGCTGCTTCAGTTCACAGTACAGTACTTTAGCTTACACTATCCAGAAAAATAATATCTTCTCTTTTCTTACTGGACATGAATAAAAACTCTGAAATTGAACTATATGATTTTAAAATATGCAAGTTCTTTTTAACAAATAGTTTACAAAAAAAATTAATCTGATTACTGTTGGACAAGAAGCCAGTATATAGTTTTACATAGTAAAGCTTCAAACATGAAATTGGATGCTTATCTTAGTCAAATATAACTCCTGTTTATTCACAGAGAACGATATAATATAACTTTTTATATCTTTTAACTGACATACTTTTTGAAACACAATTTTGTAGTTTGTTGTCTGGTGAGATCCCAGACATGCCCTCTCTGTTTGAGTTTTGTGTTTATTACACATGATTCATTATACAGCCTTAGCTGTATCACAAGGCTAAACCTACCAATTGCTTAGGAAGCACTTCTGTAATGTTACAGTGACACAAGAGAAAATTCTTGAAACACACAGTTTGATGTTCTCTGTCATGCTTGGTGAATAGGCATCTGGTATAGTGTATGAGAAAGGTGACAATCATTCTTCAAATTAAACAATATAGTACAGTTAAGAGTATGTAATCATATGATTCATATGTCATAGTGTGTGAGCCACACATGCTTTACTAATAAAGTGTTTTGTGTTCTAAGAGTAGAAAATACTGCATTAATGTAAGGTATTACTGATTTTTGAGAATATTCTTCTTTCTTGTAAGCATATACATGCTGCTTTGTATCTGATTTTGAATTGCAGGAGAATACAGGTAACTTCTTTAGGGTCATCGCTCCTCAGCATTGTCAAGAGAATTGGCTGACAGAAGTATCATATAGAAATATGTTAAACCCAAGAAGCTAGTAAATATAGCATGCTTTAGAAAAACGCAGCATATTTATAATTCTGTGTGCTGAGTCTATTAATTAAAATAGTTATTGGTGCACTCTGTTTTATAGTTTGTATAGTACTATACTTATGAATTTTTATCAATTGCTGCCATTAAAAAATATTAACTTCATTACTGTTCCACTCACTTGAATCACATCAGTGAAGCAGACCTGGAAGTAATTTCTAAAACAATCTGACATTGCTGTTACCTATTTAATGTCTGAAGTGGAGCTCATTTTTGTTGAGGGCTAGTCCAAGGCTAAGGTTTTGGGTCATGAATTTTGGCAACAGCTATTCTACTACTCTGTTGCTTTTGTGAGTTTAGTGTGTTAAATAAAAATTCCATTCCTCTGTTTTTAAATAAATCTTAAAATATGTTTTTACAGCCTCGTGGAAGAAATCCATCTTTTTCCAGTTCTTTTCCAAGTCATTTTGGTAAGAATAATTTTTAATATATATATTCTAATAGATAGGTATCATATCTCTCAAATCATGTCAAACTGGTAAGTTTCATTAGGCATGTTGATAAAATAATAAGACATTGATAATATCAAATGGAACAGTCTATCTAGTTTAAGTGGCCATTTATGCACTTCTCACCAACTAATTGACCTGTAAGAAGTTTCCTTGAGATACTTTTTGCTTTTTTAATGAAAAACCTCCTGAAAAATAGAATGAATGAGCTTGATCCCTAATTAGAACTATATATTTGCCATTGAAGCAAGAAATGGTGAGGAACTTGCATTTTATTTAATAGTATCAAATACGAGTTTGGTACTGTTGGCATGATGGTCTCAATTCCCAGTATTTGCTTTTGGAATTCCTTTCAGTCAAAAAGTTTCAAGGATAAGAGTTTGGATAGTCACGTGTGAAATTTCCAGCCCTAAATAGGATCTGCCACTTACAAATGTCAGGAAAACTGTTGATGGTTTTATTTCTCTGATATGTTGCAAAACAAATATGTTAATGAAGAAGAGAAATTTTTAGGCTGGTTTGGAATCTGGGTACTGTGCTGTCCATTAGCCTTCTCATTGCTAAATTCCACAGTCTCTCATTTATTTTTTTAATCTTTTTGTTCAGGAAGTTGCATCAGGTAAGTGTCCTGTCATGTAAGCATTCTCCTGATGAATACTAAATATCTGATATAAATAAATATGCATAATTTATACAGTGTGGGCATGTTAGATACTTGCTTTTGCCTCATTTTTGAAATTCAGTCTTTTTCAGATAATGTTCATAAATGTAATTCTGAATCAACTTTGATATTCCTTTCTTAAGTTTCATTATTTTAATCTTCACTCTTCTTCTGCAGTGATTTATTTCACTGCCTATCATTTTGAATCTCTTTAATACTGCATATCCAGATAAACCCTTTTTTATTAAAGTAACCTCTTCAGTGGTGATAGATTTTTCCAGCAGCATGCAGAACACAGGCTTTATGATAATTTGTGTGCATATATGTACAAATCTCTTCTTGTGATATGTATTAAGAATAACAAACTCCCAAGATTTTACAAACCCCAAGATTTTACAGTATTTCATAAATAGTTCTGACCTAGGATGAGTACTCCTTTTAGGCAGTAATAAAAGAAGAACACAGTAAAATATAGAAGTCAGATATTTCATATTAATCCTTAAATATCAAATTAATGTTTGAAATGTCCTTAGGTGCTAGAATCTTGAAATTTAACTTCCAATATCTATATATGTTAGTTTATAGCTATGAGTATTTGAACATGGTTATGATCTCTAGAAATATTCCCAAATATTGAAAATTTTTTTGGTAATGTATCTGTAGTCGTGGAATTTCAAATGTGTGTATGTCATACCGTTGTAAGTAGGGTGAGTTAGAATCAGTCATAAATGCTCCCTCCTGACCTCCCCACCTGCAGTTTGACCTCAAGAGTTCTGGAAATAGTTTGGGGTGTTTTAGGGAGGAAAAAAGTGGTTCAGCTCAAAATTGTCTGCAATTCTGTGAAGGTTTCACAGCTCTCTTGAACCTGTATAGCTGTCTTTGAGCTTATGGTTAAGAGTGGTGGGGGGAAATCTTATCACTTTTAGGGAAAAAAAAGGTTTCCGCCTTCAACATGCTTTGTTCTGAGAGGACACCTATAATAGCTTCAATTGCCATATGCAGCATTCGAGCTTTAACAGTGCTCTGGCTGTCAGCTGTGGTCTTGTTCGGCTCAAGGGATGTGAGATATGGCACTCTAAACAGTAAGGAGGGTGGCAAA
The DNA here is from genome assembly GCA_013397135.1 of Pachyramphus minor. NCBI lineage: Eukaryota > Metazoa > Chordata > Aves > Passeriformes > Tyrannidae > Pachyramphus > Pachyramphus minor. The sequence continues at coordinate 542,705 of VYXB01002944.1, read as the reverse complement.
CTGTTCCTGTGTTTTCCCTACAGAAAAGGGAATTCAGCAAAGGAAAGTTAGGCAATTAGGAAAGCTCAGGAGCCAGGACTAAACAGACTGGAAGAATTAATCATTGGGCTGTTTTCCTCATGAACAGAGTGGATTGAACAGAGCAGATTAGCAAACTTCTTCATTACACGTTTCTGAAATATTATTTGTAGTTATATGGATGGAGTTGCCTATAATTTACTTTTCATTATTCTCTATGAACGAGTCTTTGTCTAGGTTTATACTTACGTTTGTTTCAAGAAACAGTACAAATAGAAATGTTGAGCTCTGTGCTGTTTTTCCTAGAATTTTACCAGACTGTGACCTATTGTTTGAATTATGCTTCAGAGTCAATATACTATTTTATACTGACAGTAAGTTAATGTAGAGGTATTAGTATCAAGTTCAAGGAATGTCACTAGTACAGCATGATTTTTATGTCAAGACTGAATATCCAATGTATATTTTCTATGTATCATTAAATATAGTTCATATTATTTGCTGTGATGCGATTGACAGGACATTGACTGAAGAGAAATATTGGGGGCTCAAAATTCAAAAGTATCTCCAGGAGCAGGCTTTGTTTCCAGGCTGTGCTACTATCAAAGTGGAATTGAACATAATCTAGCTGTCTCAGTAGCAAGGACATCATGGCTTGCAGATACTGAGCAGTTCACAAGAAATAGGTTTTAATATGACTGCTTTTCCCTGCTTGACAATGTAGAGTTACACTACCTCTTTTACTCAACGCTACCCTATGTTTTGGTCTAAGCAGTAACACTGAGATTTGGCAATTTTTTTATTCTCTATCATCTCCCTGAACCAGTTAGATCTCTGAATTCAACTAAAGCACATGAAATGTATCCTTTCATAACATTTATGTTATAGTTGCCAAACAAAAAGAACTGGATTAGTGAAAAAATCTGTTACTGTCTACCTTAAGAATTTTCTAACAGAATAGCTATTATTTATATTTACGTGAGCTAGGTTTTAGTTAGTGATCTAATTAGTAAGAGGCTTTAGATAGAATTTCAGTTCCCCTGGAAACCGTCAACACTCCTTTATCTCTCAACACTTAGTTACATTTAGGAAATGCACATTAATGGTGTACTTTGTGAGTATGTGAGGACCTGTATACAGTTCTTGGTTATAGAATTTCAAAGGAGAATTTCATGTTACACCTGAATGCAAATTAATTTCATCAGTACCATGATCCCAGATCCTAGTGCTAGGAATTATGTAGATTATGAGTAGTTCTACAAAGCGACATGAAGGTATGATTGTAATACAAGTGGACATTGATCTTGCTATAATGTCTGATGTGGTGAGCAATAATGTAGGGATGTGTATTTGTGGAAAAAAGGAGATGTATTGACAATACATGAGTATTTTCAGGACAGTAAGTGATTGAAAAGCAGAAGGAAGGCTAGCATTATAATGTGAAAAAATTAAAAGATGCAAACTCCCCTTGGTAAAAGATTAAAAATAATGAACCAAATTCCATGATTATGGAAATTATGCCAGAAGATGCATTGATATAAGATATAAATATGAAATGCTGCTGTTGATGAAGAAAGGATCGTAGAAGGAAAAGTTACTGTGGGATACGTTCCGTGTTTTATTTTCTTGCTACCTTTTTCTGCTACATCCTTAGTATTCTGTTTCTAATATATTTTGCTATGTCTGATATATTTTCTAATATATTTTACTATGTCAAACCTGTCATCTGTCTGCAGTATCACTTTATGATATACAAAATATTCTTATTTATTATTATGTTATAATTCTGGAATGATGTTGATAAAGGATTTGGAAGTGGTTTACTGCCATATTTGTAAATTATGTCTATTTGTATTTTAGATTACTAACAAGATTTTCACATTGCTGAGTACCAAGCAGTGAAGTTGGCATAAATGTTATTCTCTGTGCTATGTTACTTTCTAAGTTAGGGTAACGTCATAAATATTACCTGACCTTCCTTTAGAGTTATCTAAATGTAAGCTGTTGCATAGAAAAGAAATTCTGTGTAGTTGGTGAAATTGTATTTTTCTGCTAAGTTTTAAAATTAAGCTAATGATGCTTGTGATTAGGAGCTCAGTGCTACCCTGTTTTTAAAGCTCACTAGTCAATTGTGTGCTTATCATATTAAAATCTCTAGCGTAGCTTTTAATCACACCACCATGTCACAGACTTCAGTTTTTGCTGTAAAATGTTTCTTACAAAGTTCAGTATTTTAATGGCCAGCTAAAATGTAAAGTCATATTGTTTTAATAAAAAATACATTATAGTAAGTTTGAAAGATATTGTATTTATAAATGATATCTTATTAGTAAATACATCAATCAGTGGTAGATACTGCCTTACTGTCTAAACTGTAAATATACAAATATGATGATTATTTTATTTATATTGCTATTCTGTCCTTAGCACAAGCAAGTCCACATGTTTTCTTTATATTTTGGAAATAACTGAAATTAATTTTAAAATTATTAATTTTAATTTATTTTCCTTGAAATACAGTGGAAAGCTGTTACTATAAAAATACAAAATAGGTTTCTTTTTGTAGTCCTGTTCATGTATTGTTGTTTATTTTTCCTAGTTGTGTATATACTGTCCCTGTGTATTTTGGGACAATATTCCATTGAGCAATGAGGAAGAGAGTATGCGCTAGGTATGATTATAAGAAAAATTATAACAGTTACATAAAAATTAGTTAAATGTAATCTTTAAAAAAGAAGAAACAAACCACTCCAGTTTTATTTTTTAAGAAAGCTAGTAATGTTGTGGAAAAGCCCTTTAATGCAATGGAAAAAAATGTGTGCAAAGAAGCTGTGTAGCATCCAAGTGGAAGCAGTGGTTGTATTATATTTCACTTTTAATTTTAATAAGGGGAAAAAGCTACAGGAACTGCTTATGGTCAGAGATGCCAGTCCTTGTGATCCAGTTAAAGCAACAAAGCCACCCACTTAGAATGATTTAAAAATAATGCTTGTTTTCTGACTAGGCTCACCTCTGAAAATACTACAAAAATAGAGAAAAAGAACACTGAAGAAGGAAAAAAGAGCCTCATCATTCTTCTTTTGCTTGGTTTCTGTTTTCTAGTGAGAGATTACAGTCAAATATCATTTGAGGGGAGAGGTATAGGTATTTTTCTGCCTAGCAAACACATGGATTATAAGGATAGAGGAACCTGTATTGGAGGTTATTGGAGCATTTGAAGCATTAGTTTGCTTGTGTCTGCTAAACTAAGCACTTCTTAGTCCAGCATAGTGCCCAACTTGTTGGTTGTCTAAAAGAATGGGGAGCACATTCCTAACTCTTGCAAGTGTTTGTAAGCCATCCAGGGTGGGTACTTGAAACAATAGAGTAGTAGGCTCTTATTCTTATATTCTGTAAGGGAGTACAAGTTTCTGCTGCTGAATGAATTTCTTCTGCTGCTAATGAATTTCACCATTCATTACTGCTTTTAGGGAAAATCTGCACTTATAAGGTATCTTATATTCTAGGATGAATATTTGTGGCTTCTGCAGGATGAGCATTAGTTATAGTTAGGAAACTTAAATGTATCCATAATGCATATCTCAATTTTTTTCCTTCTTGTGAAGAATGCATACTTCCTAAAATTCTATATTTAATAGTCAGATTGTATGCTGTGACAGTGTATGTAAAACTGCTATGACAGATTAGGAATATTATCTATGAGACTTTCTGAAAGTGGAAATGCCAAAATCATATTTTAATTGGTGGTTTATAAAGCAAAATAATTGCTTTTTTGAAAGAAATTTAATATCCAAAGATGGGTTAAGGATAAACCAGTGAAAAAGTGTTGGAATGTCTTAGAATTTATGTATTTGAAATGATAAAAAATTACAAGATACCATTTAAAGAAAAAAAGCTAATGCAAGTGTAAAATTTGCTATGAGTAGAACACTTTAGCAGTAAGAATGGTTTAAATCTTTTTCAAACTGACAAATTTCTTACCAATTCATTGAAGTCCTATGTCAACGACTCAGTAAGGTATTACATTTATTCTCTTTTTAATGCTAATTAATAAGAGTGTTTCTAAAGACCAAAGAAGAAAAGATAATAGGGTATATTATGTTAATTTTCAACTTTCAAGGAACAAAATATGGCTCCTGTGGTAAAAATGTTGGGTTTTTTCATTACTCAGTTGACTTACTTAAGCACTTTTAGTTTAAGGATGAGATTCCTGAGACTACTTATTTCTTTTAATTACTGACATGAAAATTTTGTATAACTAAAAGAGATGAGCTTGTCACATAAGAATATGTAGTCCTGGTAATAAACATGTCTAAGTGGAATTCTCTTGAGAACTTTTTAGCATGAAGCAGAATCTTACTAAAAGAAAGTTTTCTTATCAGAAACAGATTTTTTTGTTTTGTTTTGTTTTAGTAATCTTTCAATGAGGAGTTTCTGAGGAAGGGTTCACACATATAAGTGCTCAATTAGTGTTGAATCAGTTGTTAATCTATTATCGTCAGCTGTTCACTGCAATTATTAACACTGTACACAGAATGAATTCTTAACAGTTCTGTTTTATTGATGTGTAGCTTGTGTTTTTAACAGATGACAACAAAACTATTAGAACCAAAATGCATGGTATAAAAGCAATTTCTGATTGTGATAAATAATGAGAACCCAGGGTATTTGATTTGTTTCCTCAGATACTGTTAGGTGATATTCAGTGGTTTTGCATATGGATAAAGCAGTCACAGAATCACAGATTATCTGAAGTTGGAAGGGACTAAGAAAGATCATAGTGTCAAACTGCCTGCTTCTTGCAGGACTACCTAGAAGTACATCATATGAACTAAAAGTGTCATCCAGATGCTCCTTGAACTCTGTCAGGCTTGGTGCCATGACCATTTCTCTGGGAAGTCTGCTCCAGTGCTCAGCCACCTTCTCAGTGAAGAATCTTTTCCTAATATTTAGTCTGAACTTACCCCGATGCAGCTTCATTCCATTCCCTCATGTCTTGTCAATGGTCACCAGAGAGAGGAGATCACCATCTCCTCTCTGCTGCCTCACTTGAGGAGGTTGTAGGCTGTGATGAGGTCTCCCTTCAGCCTTCTCTCCTCCAGGCTGAACAAACCAAGTGACCTCAGCCGCTCCTTGTAGGTCTTGCCCTTGAGACTTTGCACTGTCTGGGTCACCCTTCTTTGGATACACTCTACTGGTTTGATGTCCTCCTTATATTGTGGTGCCCAAAACCGCACACAAGACTCAAGGTGAGGCTGCACCAGTGCAGAGCAGAGTGTGACTATCACCTTGCTCAACTGGCTGGTGATGCTTTGCCTGATGCCCCCCAGGACAAGGTTGACCCTTTGGCTGCCAGGGCATTGCTGACTCATATTCAACTTGCCATTGACCAGGATCTCCAGATCACTTTCTACAGGGCTGCTCTCCAGCCTTTTGTTCCCCTGTGAAAACATCAACTAAAGTTTATTTTGCACGGGCATTTTCCTACAAACAGTGGGAGAAAGAATTGATTTTTTTTCAATATCATTGTAACATATACTAGGCTTTCAACATGTTTGCTATAATCACAGAGCTTAAAGCTTGTCTGTGCTGCAGTCAGTGTTTGGCAACAATTCACAAAGTTGTCTCCACCCAGTTCTGAGCCAGTAGCTTCAGTAACGTTTTTAATGTGGGCACACCAACAGAGGGCTTACAAAGTGCAAAGCTTAATAAATATTTTGACAGGTAGCTGCTATAGCCATCCTGGCTTAGGTGCCCTAGCAAGTTCAAAGTGAAGGATATCTTCACACTTTATGTATGGATATCCTCCCATACTTGCAGAAGACCGATGCTGTTTGAAAAAATCTCATGAAATGACTGGAACAAGAGTGGAGGAAGTGATGGGAACATCACAGGAATGTATGAATGATAAATTCCTTAGGATTTAGAAGATATTCAAGTTTCGTTATGAGAAGCACTGTATAAATTCTAAGTCTGTGTAGATCTATCCCCAGTAGGATCACTGGTGGAAAAAGAAAATGAGTTTGAGGAAGTAGAGCCATGCTTTAAATCATTTTAATATTATAAATCAATATTCTGCATTAAAAATGGTTTTAAAAAAGAAAAAGTAATACTAAAGCATGTCCTTCTATCATTCTCTTTCTTATCTGAAATCTATTTTGAACCAGTGCTCCCATTAGGGTTGGGAATAAAGTTGTGTACAAAATCACCTGGAGCTCCACTTCCGAGAGAAAAATTGAGTCCACAGCGTTTGTGACAGCGTTATATTCTTTTATTGGAAGGAAATTCCTATTTGCATCTTAAAGGAATTGCTTCCTATTGCTAGACAATAATATTTTAGTGTGTTAGCTACATAACTTTTTTTTTTTTACTTTATATTCAGTGCTAAGGGACATAAGAAAACCCATGTATAAACAGTATTTTTATGGGTTTCTTTTTGGGTAGTTTGTTTTGGTTTTTTTTTTAATCCTGTCCCAGAACTTGAAAATTGCACAGATAATAAACACCGAGTCTAAAAGACTCTAATAAGGTTTTAAAGCTAGGTATAACATACTGGATAAGAAAATCACAAACAAGTAGTGAAGTGCATAGCTGTGTTCTTTGCAGAAACAGCGGCCATAATTACTGCTGATACTAGAACACATTTCTAAGTTTTATGATGCTGTGACTGTTTTCCATCTCTTTGGTCTCACTCTTCATGTTATATATTACTGGTCTTCAATAAGCACTCAAACATGCTGTTTTTGTGAAGGTGGTTTTTTTTTTAATAAGCATTTCTAAACTAGTCCGGAGTGGATGGTTATTCTGTGTATTATAGTATAATGTCTTACTAGTTGTCTTTTGAAAGAAAACATTTTCACAATTTCAAAGAGAAAGTTGTTGTGAAGTAACAATCATTGTTATTTCTTGAATGGCAGATCTCTGTATTTATCACATCATTGCTCTGACTGTCCCAACAACACTTCACAGTGTTGCTTCAAAGTGACATAGAGCCCACTGAGGCATCTCGTCTTTTTGCATCTTCTGTTGATTGGGACAAACAGAGTGTTACAGGGATACATGGTGATGACACAGTTTAAACTCTGCTCAAAACAATTAACAAGTAACTATAATGCTAATATTGATCCAGTGTTATGGTATGAAATACAGAATGATCCCTTCAGGGATTGACTTGAGACCCAACAAAACAGTTGTTTAATTCTCCACACCTGCAAAGGGTAGAACCTCTGCATATTACTGTGTGCTGGCCCTTGGCTGTTGCTCCAAATCCACTAGGTCGTCTTGTATTGTTGACTCCTGGACCTTCCTGGATCCTGGTAGTTGGCACTTCCCTTAAACCCCTCCGATTACAAATGCTGTAATAGTGGTTATTCTGAACAACTTTTAAAAGTTAGTTTTTCTTGGAAGGCTAAGCTTGTTTGGAATACAGAGTTTGTTCAAATACTGCATTCAGAGAAGAATTTTAAATATATTGTAAAAGGCTGTAATAGTGCTTACCCTGAACATTTGATATCTTGGAACAAGCCCCCTGAATATACTCCCTGATGATCAGGGGCCTGGAGCACACGGCAGACACGGAAAGGCTGAGAGAATAAGTTTAATATGACCTTTGCAAAGAAGTCTTTCTGCCTGTAACTATCTCATGAGACAGCACAGAGAAGAGGAAGCCTGACTTGTCTCAGCAGTCCAAATGGAAAGGCAAGAGTGTGAATGAAAGTTGGAAGATGGGAAACTCCAGCTTTATATAGAAAGAAACTTTTTGCTATGAGGAGGTGGTCAAACACTAGAACCAGAGATCAGAGAGGTTGTGGGATATCCGTGCTTGGAGACTTAACACTCATCTGGACGCAGCCGTGAGTCAATCTGCTTTGCCACCACTGCTTTGAGCAGGGGGCTAGACTAGAGAGCTCCAAAGGTGACTTCAACCTTCGTTTGATTGTCTCAATCCAGTCCATCTTCCTGAAAAACAATCAACTGAACAAAAAATACAGAACACATTATTTCCTAGTATGGTAGCCCTGTACTACCATTCACTGAGCCCTGCCTGTAGTTAGATACGTTAACTCCTCTAGGTTAGCATCCAAGTCAGTAGTGTTTCAGGTGAATTTGGGTTTCTGATTTCTTCATCTATTTTCTGCTCCCTAACAGTTTGTATGCTTTGACCTTTAAGTAAGCAAGGTGGATGCACTGAAGTGGCAATGCTTATTCAGCTGGCTTGGCTCCACTCCCATTTCTTCCTTATCTGAGGCATCTACATTTTATACTGCATGAGGGTGGTGTTTTATGAACCAAATCCAAGACAGACTGTAGGTCAGGGTTGAGTGAATGTATGTATAAATTCACTGAGTGTTTCTGCCAACTTGTTTTGTCCCTCAGTACATTTAAACATTATGTGAGGTACCTTAAATATGAGTCTTGTGGTTTCTAACAGTGTTTTTAACAGGCTTTTTTTTTTTTTAACTTTGTGATTGGAAATTTGTTGTGGAGAATTTCCCTTATTATATTTTCCTGATTATATTTTTACTTAAAAACAGTGAAGCTCTGACCTTTAAGGGAACATGCTAACTTTAGCTTTGCAGATGACAGAAAAAGTTGAAGCAGTTAGAATTTATTTCTTGAAAAACTGGAAGACTTTACTCTAAAACAAAATGGAAAAAAATGCACTTAAATGTTAACTAAGACCTTTCTTTTTAACTCTGGGACCTTTGGACCAGTTAAGATTTGTAGAATATTTGAAACACTTACCAAGAAGACTTTTATAATGTTTAGGTGAAGAATCCTATGCAAAAAAAAACCCAAACGAAACCAAACCAACAAACAAACAAACAAAAAAAACCCAAAGCAACCAAAACCACACTTCTAAAAATATGGAAAAGACGTGAATTTTTGACCTTATAGTGTAATCATATTTCTTTTATTTGTAATTTTAGATTGATAGATAACTTCTATTAAAATTCACCAGTACTTCATTTAATAGTACGTTTTTCGGTCTGGCCTGTTCCATCAGGAATCATTTTGTTATTGTTCCCCCAGTTTAGTCTGAATAAAGAGTTTATGACCTTTTTCCATGGTCACTGAACATTGTATCAGGAATTTCATTTTAGTTGTCAGATCAGTCTGTCAGTCTTGGGAACTTAAGGCAGAAGGGTATGGAGCTTATGTTCCTTAATGATGGATGTCACCAGGAGCAGGAGTGAGGGGGCACCTCAAGACAGCCCTAAGGCTTGGATAGGCACACAATTGGTGCTCGTGTTCTCTCAGTTTTTCTGCAAATGCAGTCTTTTAAGATCACACAAAGTTCAGAATGCAGAGTTTCTGAATCAAGGTTTTCCCCCTCTTCAACAGTTTTGTCTTGGGTTATTTTGAGGGGTTTTTTTGTGGTCATAAAATTGTTTAGCATTCACATATTCTTTCATCACACTTCATTTGAGCATTTTTGATAGAAATGTTGTGCATGACCTTCAGGAGCTTGTGATTATTCATGTAATTAAAATCCTCTGGAGTTTTTTTGACACCTAATACTACTCACTTTCAATTTACACTCCTTTTCAAAGCAGCCCTGAAACCTGTATGTGCTTGCTGTCAACGTTCCCAACTCTACTTATGCAGTGACGCAAGATATGTTGCCATTATCACTCACGAATGAGATATCATGGTTAAATAAAAATACAGTCTAATAAAAACATCTGTTTAATCCTTTGTCTTGGTCAGGAGAGCACGCTGAATGTTATACATTGTAAGAGGAAGTATTGCAATGGTAGGCAGAAAAACATTATGCGTGTTACTCCATATGTAGATTTTGGGTTCCTCATCTCAAAAAGTTTACTGTAGAACAGTAAAAAGTGAAAAGAAAAGAGACACAGACGATCTAAGATCTGGAATGGCCCCTGTGAAAGAGATTACTCTTCTGTATGCTTTAGTCTGGAAGGTGGTGATTGAACTATGATCTTTACATATACATAGCATACAGGTAGGTGAATAGGGAGCAGTATTGCTCTTCACTGTATCTACTAACACAAGATCTGTATTGTAACAACTAAAGAAAGCTTGCATTTGGGGTCTTAAAAATTGACAAAAGGTGATACTGTTTACTGTAGGGTTATGTTCAGCTCTGAGCTCTGTTCCATACTTAAAATAAAAAATAGACTGGACAAATTAATGAAGGAAAATCCATTGAGAGCTATTATGTTCTAAAAATCTGCTTCTGGCTCAAAGTCCTTGGGCTGTCAGTTCCTACACATGTTCTGTGTACCTGTCTTGTGCTTTTAAGGCTTCTTCAGTTGATGAGTGTTTTAGATAGGTTGTTTGGGTAAGTAGACTTTGTTAGAACTGAGTCAGATTCTGCTTTGTATACTGAAAATGCATGCATGAGATTTTAATTACTAGCTGGAGAAATTTGTCTTACCACTCCCATTTTTGTATGAGAAACCTGTTTAATTTTTTATTACTTAAACAGATTGATTTCTTTTTTGAAGCAAATTATTTCTCAGAGAAATTAGCAAGTTAAAAATACACAGCTTTGAGCCATGAGGTTAGTTTCCAGTCTATGCTGTTTATTTGTTTGGCTGTAAAGAGGTTGGTATTAATACACCAAAAAATTGAGTTAAAAATTAACAGTAATTTGGGGAATTCAGAAAGAAATTTGGACATAAAGTTCTTTAAGAATTAGTATTTACCCAAATTCTCTGTTTATGGACAAGTTTCGTAGTTCTCAATGTTTAACATAGCACATTTCTACAGTATTTGTATTACATCAAAGCTCATTTCATTCATTATAATTAGACAATTTTTCTACTTATTAGAGAAAAGATATTTGGGAAGTGGTTGGGGATAGGTAAAGGGATAATTGCACTCCTTTTTAATTAGAGATTTAATGGGCCTCACCATCTTCAGAAACCACATTACTTCTCTCACACCCCTTTCCTCCAAAGGTTCTGTAGCATTTACTGCCTTTCTCCTGTGTTTTAATTTAAATAATGCAACAAAAGTAGTTAATCTTCTGGATTGGTAACTGGTTCTGCTGTGAATAAGATTAAACAAATTAAATTCTTTGTCTTTTGTTGTCCATTTTCCTCCACTTTTATCAGTAAATGGTAAATCTCACTTCCCATTCTTTAAGGTTTTTTTCCCATTCTCACAGTCTTGCAACGCCCACACCTTGGACACATTTCATTTTGTTTTGTTTAGCTCTTTTCCCATAATCAGTTTGTAATTTTGTAATATTTATATATTTGTGTGTGTGTATATAAGATATGCACCTATAAATGTGACATTATTTAGATTAGTAATCCCAAAGTCTTTGTGACCTTGTAAGTGTTTTTCATACTGTATCATGTGATGTAAAAAAGAAGAATTGTACCTGGTGGCAGGAGTTACGTGTTAATTGATTGTGAGCAGCGGAAGAGGGAGTGGAGAGAAAACAGCTTTGGGAAGCTGACAAGGCTGCTCTAGTTTGTAACTGCTGCATGCCTCAGGGATGGCTGGAGTGCAGCTCTGCAGCATTCCTTCACTCGCAGCCCAACTTGGCCAGTCACTGAGTCACGAATTGAGCTAAGGGGCACATGGAGACCTGGGGAAGAGGAGGGGCTGTAGCACCATGCTACAGCAGTGTGCAAATATGTGAAACAGCAGGTGCTGCAGAAAGACAGATTCTTTCTAACATGAGACTGCACAAGTCTAATACCAAATTGTGTCCTTTATGACCTTTACCTGTAAAGTTACCGGGAGAAATAGTGACCTCACCATAGTTTATGTGAATTCTATATAACATTTTAAATGGAACCGCCGCCAGTGTTTACCCAAGGTGATTAATGTCTAAATTTAAAGATTTATTTATTTTTGCTGTAGAGGCAATATTAAAGCAAAATCTCATTTCTTCCGAACTTTGTGTTTCTCAGGCTGATTTAAAGCAAATTGCCAGTTTATTGTTCCTGCTAATGTAAAAACAAAGACAAGAGAAAGTATTTAAGGAAAAACGTATACTGAAGTAAATCTGAGATGCATACTTTTCAGAATAAGATTTTATTGATCTTATGACCAGAATTTTACTGTGAAGTATCACTGTTCTGTCAAACAGCTGAGATATATCTCTTAATCTCATCTAAATAAATATTGGTGTAGGAATGTGGCAGTTGCTGACTGTACCTTTATTGAGCAGCTGCATTCTGATGACTAAGGTACTGAGCTATTGTGTGCTTCACAATAGAGTTTGTAAAAGAATATTGAACATCCGTGAATGGTTTCTGGCTGGCAGAAGGTTCCACATTGTGCATCTGAACTCAGATCATTTGTCTAGAAATTTTTTTGATTTGGCTTCAGTCATATATTCTTTATACATTCCTTATGTTAATGTCTTCCTGAAGAGTTCATATTGCAGGGTGATAATTAGATTTTAGAATGTCAGTCTTCCACAAAGCAAAACAGTTTAAATCTTAATATTCTACATTTGACTTTCTGTTTTTACCTGTAGTCATTTACTCATTGTCGTATAAGCTTAGTTTCTAAATGGATTTTGTTTTATAAAATGTTTTTATAGGCAAGCTATAGGCAAATCATTGCTTTGCTGACAAAGATTCATAGTCATATATATGCAAACAGATTAAGCCTACCATGATCCAGTCTTAGGTTGCCCACTGTAACTTTCTGATTACAATTAAAACAGTAGCATCATCTCAAAGACTCAGATGAAATTTTGGTGATCTTTTTTTTTCCTTTCTTTCCTCTTAGGTTTGTCTTTTGAGTCCCCCGTTTGTATTACAAGGTTCAGTTTGTGGCCCTTGCTTGTTTTAACTGAGTAGTTCCTTACTGATAATACTGGGTACAGGAAGCAAAATTGTACCCTAGAACTCTTTTTCTTTCTTTTTCATATACTGAGTTCCTTTCACACTCCTGCCTACCAAACAAGATAATAACCTGTTCAAATATTGTGATACTAAATACAGTGAATGACAGTTTTCACTGATTTCAGTTCAACTGATCACCATAAAGTGATCCCTGTGGCAGGTACTTAAGCACTGTTTGGTGGGTGGCATTGTTGTCAACTTTCTGTTACTATGTCATGTGATTTGATATGGAGTTTGGCAATAATTTAGATCTTTACAAAGAAAAAACAGATTTCTTTCAGTTACTTATTTAAGTAAAGTATCTTTTCTCCTTGCTGCATACTTTATTCGCTTGACTGAAGCAGAGAGGATGCATACAGGGGTTGATAGCTCCTTTCACTACTATAGAGAACCAAGAATTATTCTTTAAACAATCCAATTCATTTGTTACTGTATATTCTGAAGTTCCACGTTTGTTCACCCTTTGTCAGGTTCTGGAGCAGGGTTTAAATTCCCTGCACGTAGCTATCTTTAGGGCTCACATCTGGATGGCACTGCAGGAGCATATTGCTGAAAGCAAGCAGGGTAGGAGTTTTGATGGTAACAATGGAGTCTGAGAAAATACTGGATGCCTGAATAAGATTCCATTAAAAAGGGGGGAGTGAGAGGGATGTCTAATGCAGTCCATTTAATGCAGAACTCTCCAGAGAGTGAAGTGGGGATTATGCCTGCTCCCCTGCTTATTAAAGACTGGTATAGAAGATGCTTGTTGGGCGAATGGTATCTCCATAACAGACACTCTAATACTCATGAATACGTTTCTAATTATATCTTAATGATATCAGCCACAAATAGGAAAACAAAAATCTTTGTCTCCCTGAGTGGTTACCTTAGTGGCTGCAGGATTGGCAAGGTTTAGATTTTCCATCTCCTCTCACTAATCCCAGGGGACTTCATTGTGAGAAATGAGACTTGTTTACGAAGGTGAATTAGATTGCTGTAAAAGGTTATTTCAACAGACAGTTGGGAAATCATAATAGAATAATTTAGTAAAAATGGGAGCTAAAGTATGCTTAATGAAACATGATTAGATTTAATTTTCTTGCTATTTCAATCATTAAAGGTACATTATCCTTTCTCAGACCTCATATGGGCTCTTTGCCATGGACCACTCTTAGTAACAGACTGAAACTTGCATGTTCCATTAGGATATGAAAATGTCTAATGATACCCTAGTCTTCTCTCCCTAGCTTTTGTAAAATTTCTGTTACCAGCTTTTCAGATATATTTTAGCAGTTTTCTCTTTGATCCTTTTATTCCCTCTCACATCAATTGTATACATTTTCAGTATGAATAACTGTTCATGGAGGATAGGTTCAATGAAATGAAGTAAAAGACTGATATAGGTACCTAATAATTGTGAAATAGCTTGTTATGAGTAATTAAAAATTTTGTTATTAGGGGGATTCTGTGTTCTAACAAAATAAATATTTTAATCACTTCATATGAAATATGTTTCTATGCTGTCTTAATCCAGTGGTACAGTTGTTTTGGTTTTGGGTTTGGTTTTTTGTTTGGGTTTGTTTGTTTGTTTGTTTGTGGGGTTTTGGGGTTTTTTTTGTTTGATTGGTTGGTGGGTTTTGTGGTTGTTTTTTTTGGGGGGGGTTGTTTTATTATTTATTATTTTTCTTTATTCTTTCCTTTTACAGTGCAATGACAGGTGTGACATCACATATGGGCTAAAATTTATGTCTGGCCTCTAGTGTCGATAAATTTAGTTGGGGATGATATTGTATGCCTCTCTCTTAGCATCAAAATGCTACTTTGATCTAAAAATACACAGCTTCTTTTCAGGCTATGATTTCATATGAGAATAAAACTACATTTTGTCAGTAGACAGCTTGGACAGAGCAGCAGAACATTGCTGATAGGAACTGGTCATGACTCCACAGCTTTGAGGACCCCAGTGTATTGTTTGAGGGAGGAGATATAGGGGTTCCTGATGTTATTCCAATTTGGCTGTAGGTTTCACTGAGAAAGGCTTCTTTTGTTCAGGGTGAATTTGCACCCCAGAGGTCCATGGGAGGAGGTAGAGGGGAAAGGCAGACCTCAGGGTAGCCAGTGGTATGTTAATCAGAATGTTTTAGGGGAAGGGCCCAAGTGCAGATACCAAGTTCAGTATCACCCAGAAGGAATGGCTGACAATGGGTTTCTAAAGCTCAAAATAAGTATTTTGGCTACTAAGCAGGATGTTTTACTAACATGTCTCACCATCTCCTGCTGAAGTCACTTTGGTTTTTATATATTAAATTTTCCTTGTAACAGAGCCTTCTGATGATCTGGGCTTTCAAACTGAGGAGAAGTAAAACAATTAAGTCCTCTACATTTCTTGTGAACCAGTGTGGGGCACAGGTGGTATGAGAATCTAGAGAGTGTGTCAGTGCACTGGGAATGGTTTTTTAAGTCTGAAGTGTTTGAGGAAATGTGAAGTCTATTTCTGTTTTGAAACAGCAGGGTCTCAAGTCATTTTTCTGTGGGGCTAGAATAGTTTCATTTGAACTTTGTGAGTCATATTAAAATAATTTACAAGAAAATATGTGTGTATGTGTATTCATGCGTGTATGTATGTATTTAAGGTACCCTATATTCCTTTTGAAGCAATAAACATAAGTTGTCATATAATTGCTTAGTATCTATCTATTACTGAAATGAGCTATATGAGGGGTAAAAACCCATCACTTTTTAGGTGCTTGAAGGTGCTGTGTTACACTGTAAAGGCACTGGAATTTCCCATGTTTCCAGGCAATAGTTGCCTTAGCAGTGGCAAAAAGCAGGAAGATTTGAATTGAACCTCTGCTTGGAAAAAAACACATATTGGTAATTGGAATGTATCTCTGTCATTAAGTGGAGCTTGTTTTTGTAACAAATAGCAATTTTAAACCTGATTTCTTAAAGTTAATTTCTTGAATCAGTATGTAAGTATCTAAATAGAAATTACTTGGGGGAAGACATGGGGCGAGACTATGAAGAAAACTATAATAAAGTATTTGGAAATTACCCTGGAAAGATGTGCAAAAAGAAAAATGCTGTTGAACATTTTATTAATAATAGTAATAACAAAATGCAGTATAACTTCCTCTGTCTTGAAAAATAAGTAGGACTTGCTTAGAAGAACCTCCAGTTTTGCTGATGTTAGCCATTCTTGATTGTCTTTGATACAACTGTTAATCTCCTATGAAAATGGAATAAATTATCAGTGAGATCATACATACCAACAAGAGGTATACTTACTTTCAAGTCATAGCAATCTGATACTGTTTTGTAAATGCTCATGAGCATCAGAATTGGTTTCCTTTCCTTGTATTCTTGTAGATCTGATATAAGCTTTTAAATTTTAAGTTGTACCTTTGTTCTTCTTTGTGATATGGGAGTTGACTTCAGAACAGGTGACAGTAAGAGTTAGATTCACAAGAATAAGAATTTATTATCACGAATTTATTATAAAATTCATTTATTTATCATAAACCTTATTAAATATCTATTACAAACATAATTATTTTAAAAATATTTGTTTATAATTAACTATTATAAATATTATTATTTAAATTATTTTATTTATTATATTGCAAGTATATTTTGAGTAATAATTATTATTATTATTGCTGCTCTTGTTAGCTGTCATTTCTTTCTCCATTTTACTTCCTTGTCATCAGGCAGGCTCTTGCTGGCTAAAGAAACAGTTGCCTTTCAATATCAGTAAATTCTAGTGGCTGGAAGATATAATTCCTGTGACTGATATATTCATGCTGTCAGTATTTTATAGAGCAAAAATGGGGCTGTCAGTTCGTAGGTATGTTTCTGAAATATATACTTGAAATATGACCTCCTAAAGTGAACTTTATGTTCACTTTTCTTAGGGTCACATGTACAGATAGAGCAAGTATCAAATGTAAAACAGGACAAAACCAAATAAAAGAATAAAAAATCATGATGAAATGAAAAAATGCTGGTTTTGTCTCAGAACAACATAACCAAGATATCTATACTATCTCTGGTTCTGCCACCACAGAGAACTCCTTTACAAGCAAACTCTGTAGAGTCTGGAAACTGCAGCAACATCCTAGAAGAATTTAAGCAAGGAGAAGTTACAGTCACTTAACCTTGAAGTTCTGTATCTATAGTCTCTAGATTTATTTATTTGTTCTTTTTTTATTTTTCATCTTGACTGCATGCTGTTTCTTGTGGTAAACAGTCATAAAGCAAAATCATGTTAACCTTGCAGAGAATTTGATTAAAGAATGGTGTTGGTGACTTGTTTGTTATACACCAAGTTAGGCTGATGAGTGATTTGTTATCTCTGTGGGAGATTTTTGGATAACAGTAAGCTTCCTTCCTATTGTGTCTACAAGAGAAAGTGTGTTTCTATTATTTACATAGAATAAGTAACTGTACTTTTATTTTTTTTTTTCAATTGTTCCAGCTGGGAAGTTGTCTGACTATAAATACAAACTGCTCCTTTTAAATGTGGTTCTTAGTACCAGACTTCTTTCTCTGAGGGCAGTGAGATTTTCTGTTGGCCATATTTTTTAGGCCTGGATTTCAGAAATACTTATTTTTGTAAACTGGCATTAAGAGAGATAGCAAATGCTTCAAGTCTTATTTAGCTAAATATGCGTATCAAATCCACTTATACCCAGGTGAGTTTTAATCACTGTGGTGCACACACACAGTCAGGACTGCTCTGAATTCTAACCTTGCCTTCAAATTTTGAATCTGTGCCCCACTATCATAGTTCAGTTTTGTTCAGACCATTGATTTCACCTCAGCTGCTTTTATTCTTGGACTTCATGTATACAACTTGGCATAAGAAGAAAACACATTCATTCTCAAGTTCTTGATTAAGTGCCAAGATGACACAGTGATACACGGAGTATGAAAGTGTGTTTGTGTAATACACATACTGTTTATCAGGGAACATTAACTTGAGATAGAGTTGAGAATAGAGATTATATACCACTAATTTATAGAAGAAATTTTACAGAGATAGTTTACCCATAAAACCCATTCCTGTAGTTCACAAAGGTACTATAATGTACTGAAAGTAGTTTTTGTTTCCTGGATTTGTAAGTATTTAATAAGGTGATTATGGTAAAGATTTGCTGCTGTTCGTGGTCCTTAATTAACTGATTAAAAAAAAACCAAACAAACAAATCAAAAAACCCAACACATATGTGAGTCTGCCATCCATTATACTTTTTTTCAGTGTTCAGTCATCTGGAAACAAAAGTGCTAAAATGGAGAAGATACCCAATTCTGTAACTTTCTGCCATGTCAGAAGGAAATGAAGAGGTTGGTGATTTGAAAATAATTGTAATTTCAATCATGAACTGTCTTGTCTTGACCATGAATATTAAGCACAGAAAAATTATGCCAAATAAAATCTCCCTATGATAATTCTCTAGAGTACACATGAATTTCACTCGTAAGCAAACAACCTTACTGTTTGAGAGATAATGTTTGTTGAGTCTAACACCACAAAACAGCACTATGTTGATGAGTAAAATTGTTTAACAAATTTTTACTTACACAGTGTTTTACAAGGTAGAATTTTCGTTTGCAGCAAGCGGTTCATTATTTCTCTTGCCTTACCTGCCTAGTGTCCTAGTAGGAATGTAGTTTTCTTAGAGCATGATTGCTTGTCTGTCTAAGCCCAGGATAGGAACACGAAAGAAATGCCCTCTCTCGCATGGGATAATAATGCTGCCTGTATTACTCTTCAGCACTTCTGTCAGTCTGTTCATTGAGGAATATTGTTAGGACTCCCTGTTTCCTGCCTTGTGGTTTGGTGCCTCAGTATCAACTAGGAGGGGATGTAGCTTGCTGCTATAGGAGTAACTTGAGTGGGGAAGGGCTGGAAGATGAGTTTGCCAGGACATCCATGGACAGAAGTATGTATACACTTCGTGCTGAATGAAGTGTTGATACCTAGTAGAGTCTGATTGTTGAGTATTTTTGTTTTCTAAATGTCTCTTTGGGAACATTCACAATCTCTATGAACAGGTGTCCAAGAATGAGATTAACTTAAAAAAAAAAGATATAAAGTATAAGGTGAGAATTTCTTAATGTCTTTCAGACTAGTAATTGGCTACTTAACTAATTCCTAAAATAACTAATAATAGAAATTAAGGAATAATTTATTTTGAAGGTGCCACCTGTAATGAGATTATACCATGATTCTACTAACAGAAGACTCAGCAGATGTTTCCTTTTGATTTACCAGCCCTTCACTGTTTTCAAGTTCATTGTAATTTGAACTAACTATTTATCAACATTCTGTGTTGCATTTACAGATTGAGTAAATGTGAATGTGCGGAAAAAAAACTAATGTATTTCAAGTGAAATAGTATTTTGAGGGTAGAAGGCATAAAGCAAGGAGTAAAATCAGAAATATTAAACATGTAAATGTGTTTTTCTGCCACTTTTGACAGCTTGAATATATCTGTCCTCAACCCAACTAAATTGTAGTAGGAAAAAGCATTCTTTCCTCATTCAGACAGACATTCAGTTTCCCTGCACTTCTTTGTCAGGCCATGGCTTCTCATTCAACATCATTTTTGCCAACACCATTGAATTTTAAGAAAGTCTGTGAGTACGAAGAATAGAACATTCAATTTGACATCAAGAGGGACAATGGGTGTTTTTTCTATCCCTTTTACTTCTTCATAAAAGTTTAGTTCTTCCTCAGTTTTTGGGGTTTTTTTTGGAAAATGTCAGGAAAGGCATTTCAGTCTTGATCTTGCACTCCTTAGTAGGCAGTGTAAACTGAGTCAGTATAAGGTTTTGCTTCTAAATACTGCTTTAGCAATTAACTATAGAGACAGGAGCAGGTTCTGAGGGAGAAGAGACAGAGACCCATTACTTAGCTGCTGATGGATTAAAGAACATAGAGTACAGGAGACTTCTTTCCTTGTGGTGGCAAAGTGTCCTTTGCATCAAAGCAAAATCCATGTAGAAAAAAAGATGGCATTCTGAGTTTTTTTGAGAACTAGCTTTTAATTAATGATGAAAATGCAAGTCTGATAAGTGAATATTTTGATATGGTATTTTTGGCATAATGGTTGATTGCAGTTCCCAAGTGCCTTTGCAGCTCAAATGCTTCACTGCTACATGAGACTCCCCAAAGCATCTACAGATTTATGATTCTAAATATGATATTCATTGATATCAGGAAGTTTAATTCTCCAGAGTGAGATATCTATGTAGCTTCTTTTCTATACTGTCTCTTCAGTTGTGTGCAAGTTTTTCTTTTAAGGGAATTTGAATGTAATTCACAATGAATAGTTTTAATCCTTGGGAACCTAATTGCTTGGATACTTCTTTCTAGGTAATGGGAAAATTGTTTTTATATGAAATTGCTTCTGAATGTCCTCTCTATGAAGGAGCTTCACTGTGCTTGTGAGAGGAGCCTTCTCAGGCTCCCTCTGTTAACAGCAAAGAAAATTTTCAGTGAAAATTTTCATTAATTCCCTAAGGTTTTTAGGTGCAAAAGAAGTGTTGAGGTTTAATTGGTGCCAGAAATTTAGGTGCAATTTTGTAGGAAGAAGAAATTTAGAGATCTGCTGCTGAATCTGCTTTGCAATTTGTGACAGTGAATGTAAGATTGCTCATTATTGTTTTTTATGTTGTGCTGCAAAAAAATTAATCCTGTCTTGGTCCAAAAAGTAAATAACAAATGGTCCATAAATTTTACTGAACTGAATCGTGAGTTTCCTGCTGTTGGTTTGTTTTTGTTTTTCATCTAAGATGACTGATTCACTGAAAATTGTCTTATAGATACTTACATGCTAATAGCTGCTAATAGTTGTTTGGTCAGATAAATACAAAGCAAAAGGAAAAACAAAAAGGAATTCTTACTCAAGATTTGGAACTTTAAAATTTACATGTTCATTTTAAAGATGTATCGATATCTTTGAATCTTTCTCTTTTCATGGTATATAAAGTGATATCAATTACAAGCTTTCATATGGTTTCACTTTTAATAACCTGGAAGGTTGTGTTCTTCTAATTCTGATTTAAGTATCGTTTTCTTCATATAGTTTATAAATCTCATGCTTACTGGCATAGGACAGTTTTATAATCCTCAACTAGCTGCTTAAATTTTCCTGTTTGGCTTAGCATGGTTTTATTCAACATCCACAAGTCGGAAACATGAAGTGGTCCTCTTGAAGGAGGAAAAGTATTAATAAGTGGTGGTAAAAATACTGTACTTGTTTACATGTCCATTCTTTGAAGTTGTATTCTCACAGATTTTGGGAATAAAATTACAAGAGAAAGGGCAATGGCTTTATTTATATTTTCAATTCATAATGTTTGTTATGCAAAATAAGTACTTGTATGATCTTGTCAGAAAGCGGTTTTCTAAAAATAAAAAATTTTATGTTTTCATTCTTTAGAACTCTTATGCTTGTAAATGCTACCTTTCCTCCTTATGCCTTGTGAGATTCTGACCATTAACACAGATAAAAGTTGCATCTTTTCTCCAAGATGACAAGGAATTTTGGGAAATGAAGAAGATGTTGCAGAATAAAGAGACAGGTTGTTAGGTTTCTGAAAATATGAAATTATGTATGGAAAGAGAACACACTTGTAAATTGATAGTCTTCCCTGAAATAGATGCTCTTTTCAGAAAATATCTTATGAAATTTTGCATTGCCTGCTGCAGTAGGTATTAGAACAAAATCTAAGACTAATTCTACTGCTTTCTGTTGGTTGATACTTGAAATCCTAGTCCTTCAAAATATCTACTTATTCCCTATCCTCAGCTGACTTAAGCTGACTTAAGCCCTTGGAGATTCTCTTTATTTTTCAGTATTCCAGCAGGAATTTCTGTTCAAGTTGCAAGTCTTATGATCTTCATGTGTGGCCTGAATTTGTCACTGTTGTGATACATCTGAAAAGCATGATCAATCTAGAAATTGGTTGTCAGATTAGTAGTTGCTCCTTTTTGTGTGACCATACCCAGAGGGAAATATTTGGAAATTTTAGCTCTGGTAGAACTGCTTTTGAAAAGGGCTGATTTTGGAAGAGCAGAGTAGCAGGAGACATGACCATGCTTACTTCTGACTTAGATCATTAATAAGGAAGAGAGTATTACCTTGATGTTAGAGATGCATATTGATATGCTTTCAGTTTGTGCATAACTGGTCTTATGCATCAAAAGTCACAAAATATTAAATTAGCCAACTAGAAAAGTTTCTGATCCTCTATTTCATAAACAAGGTAATAGAGCACATCGAAATAAACTAGGTTGAATACAATATTAACCTATGTTCTTGTAAAGAGGTCCTTGTTAGCACTAATGTTTTGGTTTATTTCATCTCAACTATACTATGACAAAGAATCATCCCATAAAAATGGCATCTTTTAATAACTATAATTTGAATATCGTTTGTTTCTATGATTTTCTTCTTTCAATGGATTTCGTGTATGACAAATCAAGCCTCTATCTTGCTATGTCCCCTTATTTACCTAACTTGTGTTTGTAGATCATATGCAAGCTTGAGGAGAGGCACTTTACAGTTAAAGTTTAATCACATTGAATGAGCAGTACTGTGGTGTATTATATAGTGGTCCTTAGATTTAATTACAGCATATCTATAAACATAACATTCAGTGCTTTCTCTTCCGAATTCTTAGGTACATGAGTAGGAGGCATGTATGTGAAGTCTCCCAGACTGGAAACCTCTTATCACAAATGCTATCTCTTATGTTATCTAAAATGTAATTAAAATATTGTAGTTTTTCTAGTGCTGTTCTAAGTTCTAATCCACTTAAAGGAAAAGGCAGCTTTAACCATAGTATCTTGCCAAGATTCCTACTCTCTTTGCTAACTCACACCCTTTTACCTAACTGGCTTTAAAGAAATACTTCAACTGATTTCTTTTGTGAAAGTACAACCCTTCAAAATAAGAATGAAAAGTTTAATGGCCTAAATACAGTTCAATCCTATTTGAAAAGCCTGATTTATCTTCCACGGTTCCTTTTTTTTTTTTTAATACTAGTATTTCCTTGTTATGCCCTTGGTATTTCATAGCTGTCCTTTTTAAGCACTGAAGCAATTAGTTTTGAGAAGGCTGATTCTTCAGGGTCCAGTGCTTTCCTGCCTTTCATTTGCCGAAGCTGTACATTTTAATGAAGTTGTTTCATCTGTGTTGCCAAACACTAGAATTTTGCTGCTTCAATTCTAATTATCTCTGCTGGCAAATGCTATGTTTTATTAAAGCTGTCAAGTGCACTGTTCATTAAATGCCCACAGTCAGTGGTGCTGTGCACACAAATTAGATCAGCTTTACCTCTTGATAGATTATGAAGTTAAATGTTTTTATATAAACCTCTAAAATTGTGTCTAACAGCAATCAGTGATGACTTGGATAAGTAAAGCATACCTGCAGCTTCTTGGAAACTAGTACCTTGTCAAAAACCATCTATGAAACATATGTTAAATCACTAGTACCACAGCTGAGTATACCATTTGTATGATTATTTAATTCATTAAGATACCATTTTCCTTCCTCAAGACATCTACCTTGCATCTTGAATTCTCCTTTATATGTGTTTAGGGTAAGATAAGTTTTGTTATTTTTGCATTGATATAAAGTAAACATCAGTGCTAGTCTTTCAGTAGAGGGTTGTATAGTGTAATTGATGTCCTTTAAAAGCAAAGTTGGCTTCATTTAAATGTTACTAACCTGGTGAATGCAAAAGATTAGTATTGTAAGCAACTAACAGCTTCTCTTCTAATTACATATCTGAAAGGGGAATTTTACTACAAGATGTTTATTTCAAACATATGAAGCAGTAACAGAAATATTGTACTTGCAAAGAAAATATTTGAGTCAGCTTCTCGTTTTGACACCTGTGGATTTTTTTTGCTTTTGTTAATTTTATGTTCTCAGTGTGTGTATCATTATCTTCAGTAGCACAAATAATCATTCTTGGTATTTAATGTATTGTGTTCTAGATTAAATTCTAGAGATTTAATAAGATAGTGTGATAATAGACTACCAGACAAACACATTGTTGATGTTTTGAAAAAATGTTTTTCTTACCCTGTAGTTATCTGTAGGGCAACAACTTCAAATTTATTTTCAGTACCATGGCTTTATGGTGTCTGTTTTCTGTGTTGGTTACCTTATCTTTAGAAGAACCTTGTGTTTGTGCTCTCGAACTTTGCTTTTGAATTTATCAGGCTATATTTCAAACCTTTAGAGGAACAGATATTTATTGTGCTCCTTATAGAAATCATAAATAACATCTCAAAGTGCTATGTAAAGTAAATAGAATTTAAGAGCTCTTATATATTTTTTTTTTCTAGCGTTTGGTAGGAAACTACAGTTCTTTGAAAGACTGAGGCACTCTTCCTTGTTTCTTCTCCTTATGATCCAGTTTAAAGTGCTCTAGTTTGAATAGAAAATTCACATAGCCTGAAGTTGAATAGGAGGCTGTGTTTGTTTATGTATTTTATTATCTTTTAATGTATTATGCCTTATCATATATATTTCATGGTATTTATAGGAGATAACAGCATTTAATTTTAGTTTTGTAGTGCAGAAGCAGAAAATGTTACTTTGAGTGTATTCAAGAGCTGAAGTGATTTTTGTCACTTGAAATGCTTGACTTCAGACAAGTAGTCTTTCCTCATATTCAACTTTAACTTTTTTCTACTGCCTACTGTCAGACAGGAGATGGACCCAAATACATGGTGTGTTCTGTGGCATTGAAGTAGTTGAGCAGTACCAATACTGAGAGATTTGCTGGGAATGGGAAGCATGGAAGTCACCTAGGTGCATGTGAAAAATCTACAATACATGGAATATGACAATTTTTTCTTAGTGTTGTTATTTTCACTTTGGTTGTACGTTTCTATTTGGCTTTGAGTCTGAAAAATTGGCCAGAATCTTTCCTGAATCTTGTAGGGAGATTTGAAATGTATTCAGACTTATATTTACATCTAGACTCAGATTTGTAAATTCTTGTCCTATTTTGACTTCTTGGAAGTTACCTGAGTTATGTAATTTCTCTAGTGAGTATAAATAAATGCTTTGGTTGCACCACCTTATCCACCCTTTTCAGGCTGAGTGTGCAAGTGTAGTGAATATAACAGGGAAATAACCCCAATGCCATCGTTTTCTCAGTGTAGTCTCAACAGTTGTGAAAAATC
Organism: Pachyramphus minor; assembly: GCA_013397135.1. Taxonomy (NCBI): domain Eukaryota; kingdom Metazoa; phylum Chordata; class Aves; order Passeriformes; family Tyrannidae; genus Pachyramphus; species Pachyramphus minor. Next base: position 517,646 of record VYXB01002944.1, on the reverse strand, counting down.
CCCAAAGCAATGATCAAACATAAGAAAGACATTATGAGTGATGCAATTCAATGCAGAAATAGGTTTTTAACATACCTATGTAATTTTTTACTTATGAATATGTACAAACAAAAATAGCAAAGAGATTTTAGAACTTATGGTGGGTTATAGAGCTGAAACTGAAAAGAGTAAAATGAATACCATTAATAAAAGAAACACCATACAAAGGGAAATATTTCTGGTTCTGAATATATAGAGATTAAGTTGGTAAAGTTCTATGCCATTTTAAGAAATCCTAAGATTTCAGACCTGACTTGGAATTCTTTCAGTTTAAAAGAACATGGGAGAAGCTTTGGTCCAAGGTTTTAGATAGGGTCTCTGAAATTGATATTATGTACTAAGATATTTGGTTGGTTTTGTAGTATTTTAAATGTTGAATTTTAAGGCATTGAGAAAATATTACTTTTATATTACCTTTTTTTGGTTTTGAAAGGAATAGTCTTCTTCTAACCTTGCAAAAGGAATACTAGATTTTTTTAATTTGGTTTTTGTTTTGATTTGTTCTGTTTTTACAGGGACACCAGGACAGTATACTTGGGAATACAATGCAAACTGTAATCGCCTTATTGAATAACATCGTTGCTAACAAAAGTACAAACATGATGTTACTCTTTAAAGAAGGTATTTCATCTTTATCTTTATTCCTCTTACTGTAGATGTTTCCTAGTCTGTAATATCTGGCACTGTGTGAAACTAGACTTGAATGTATTTAGATTTTATAGTGATTGTTAGATAATCACATTGTAATTGATGTACTCCTCATCACTTCCTCTTCCTCCCTTACTGATTTGGTTATGAATTTAACTTTTAGAAAGCTGTTCTTTCAAGAAAATATGGTTACAGAAGAACTACTGACTAAAAGAATTACTTTACGATTACGTGTAAAGAATGGCTTTGGAGAGGTGATCTGAACATAACAGTGCAGAGAGACAGACCCTCTGCAATTTCTTCCTTTTCTCAGTGCTCAAACCTGTGAAAGGATAAATTGTACAATATTTCTGCACGCTTTAAAGAAATAGTCCTGGTCCAATGATGTAGACCAGTGGGGTGGAGCCCAAACTGACTATGAAGTCTTAATCTGCAAACCATTGGAAGTCTTCATGAAGTGTTTACCACCTGAGTTCAGTGATAAAACACTGGCACAGATTGCCCAGAGAGGTGGTAGATGTCCCATCCTTGGGAACATTAAAGGTCAGATTGGATGGGGATCTGAGCCACATGATCTAGTTGAAGATGTCCCTGCTCATTGAAGTGAGGGTGTACCAAATGACCTTTAAAGGTCCCTTCCAACACAAACTATTCTATGAGTCATTTCACTATGTTTCGTTATCTATCTCCATTTATTTAGGAATTGTTTCTGGTTTACAAAATTAAGAGCAAGTTTCTGCTATTAGAAATCTATATAAATTTAAAAACTTGTTTAGAGACATACACATAGGTAGCATTTCTTTTGTTTATCATGAAAGGGTGAGTGACAGCCAGCAATACAGATCTATGCTACCATTTGTACTATTTGTTGGTACACATACCAGCCTAAAAATCCATCAAGATTGGTAGTAGTAGTCATGTCTCATTTTCATAATTACCTTAGCTGTCGAAGCACACACCCAGAAAGTGGAAGAGCTGAATTTCTGATCCTTTTTACTCTTAAGGGATTGAATGGACAATGCAATTATTTAGGAGATGAACTGGAACTTGATATTGTAGCTAATAACATGCTCCTCACCTCTGTTTCAAATAGAACCAACCACTCAGAAGTTAGTCGTTGACAATAGAGCCAGAATAAAAAGAAAGAACAGAAAAATATTACTAATTTGGGGAGAGGTGGTTCATAGGATTCTGATTCTTTGGTTATTTCTCCCCAAACTGCCTATCACATTTAGAACTGTTCGGGGTTTCTTGGGGCTTAGATGTATGTGGTGCTTTTGTTTTCTTCGGGCATATCTGCTCTGTGTCAGGCAAAATCCTAAGTTGGCACTGATCTGAGTTGCAGCAGGGTAACTTGCTAAAACTGCACGGTGTCATGCAAAGAAGTCAGTTCAAGTCCCACAAGCACTGTAACCATGTAATTGGAATGCCTTGCTCAAAGTAATATGCTCTGCCTTTCTGTATGGCAAATTAGATGCAAAACTATTTAACAGCATGGCAGAACTGCATCTATTCCCTAAATATCTCCTCCTTATTGTCTCACAGAGCAAACTCCCATGTACTTTTTATTCTGCTGGTAGGATATCTGTGTTCTTTCACTTCTCATCTGCTCCAAAAATAAAACACATCTCTTTGGTCATGTTAGTTTCCAAATGAAGGAAGTGGGATAGAAATATTAAAGTCCTTTATCTTTTTCTTGTGCTATGTCATAGTGACTCCAGTAATATTTTCAGAATATTAGTGATTGGATAACACTAACTTGTGCTCACTGAACTTCAGTAACCACACTAGAAAAAGAAGCATAGCAACCAAAAATATTTTATCTCAAGTAAAATGTCCTCATCCCTTTTCTCCACTTGCTAATCTTCAGAGTACTGGAAAACTGGATTTTAGCCAGTGTTTTATTGATTAAGGGTCTATTGTCAAGTAAGAAACTTCTAAAATTTGAGTTGCAAGAATGTTATGAGAGTATTGATCTTGTAATTGTAAACTGTTAGATTTTCTTTGAATTAAAGGGGAGAGAAACTATGCCATGCAAACTGGAGGGCTTTATATTATTCACATTATCAACTGTGAGTGTGTAGTGTTCACATCAGGAAAATACCTTAAACTTCCTCTACCATATCTTTGATATTCAGCTTGTCATATTTCAATGACTTTGTGTGATGGGGAAGAACATGATCTAGTGAAACGGCAACTGAGCTCCCTCTTCCAGAAAAATATCCTGGAGTTCAAATAGAAAAGTTGAACATGAGTCAGCAGTGTGCATTGCAGCAATAAAGGCAAAAAAAGAGATGTGATAAGAGAGAATAACTGGAAGGTTGAGGAAAGTGATTATTCTCCTTCATTCGTTGCAGTGTCTAGTTTTGAGCTCCAACCTATAAGAAAAACATTGACAGACAGGAACAAATCCAAGATGTTTAGGAAAGAGGCCCATGTGATATGTGTATTTTCAGCCTCTGCCTGTACTATTGCATGAGTGTATTCCTTCCCAAGTGCAGAACTTTGTATTTGCCTTTGTTGAACTTCAAAAGGTTTGTGGCAGCCCCAGCTCTTCAGCTTCTTGAGCTCTTTCTAAATGTTAGGTCAACCCTTCATCACACCAACTGCTTTCTTCATTTCAATGTCATCTGCAAACTTGCTGAACATGCATGTTATTACATCCTATTAACACTCTGTGCCTGTGCTGTTAATGAAGGCATTCAACATTCATGAGCTATTCTGCTGTGTTAAAGCAAAAAAGGCTGAAGACAGAGTATTATGGGTCATCAATTTCCCTTATTTCCCCATTACAGTGTGATAATTAATTCATATTTTTATGGAGATTTAGAAATTTAAAACCCTAAATAGTTGCTGAACATAATAAGGAACTCAGGTTAGGTGGTCAGTTCTGTCAAGATTTTGTTTCTAAGAGTCAAGACATTAGCAATGAAGATTTCTTTCCAATTTTGTGCATGCCTTTCTTCAGCTGCCAAGAAGCTGTATTTTTGCAGACAGATCATTTAGAGGCTCTTGTCACTGTTTCCTTTTGTGCCTGTTAGCCTTCAGAACTCTCTTTTGCTCAAAAGAGTTGTATTAGGTGATAGATTCTTTTTTTAAAGGGCTGCAGCTTACGTGTTGAACTTTCCCCTTTCTCAAGAAAATCTTGCGTGATGGCACTTACTGCATTAGTACTGCTGTGATTTCCTGTTAATAACAATGATATGCTTGTGCATTTCAGCAACTTGCATAGGAGGTGGATTGCCTAGCATTAATTTCTCAATCCCATGAACTGTGTCCTTTTGTGTGACCGTACATCAGACATGTACTGATAACCACTTGTAATGTTTAAAGGTGAAATGGGGAATAACATATGCAACTGAAGTCACAGAGGGAATTTAAAATGGCCTGTACTTGTGTTATCAGCTATTAAACATTTGTTCTGTTAATGTTAATGACAATTTCCACTTAATAATCAGAGGGGAATAATATGATTCAGTTTAATTACTGAGAATGGAATTCAGTCAGGAGACTAAGATTAATACTGGGTCTCTTGTGAATGGTTAAGGTAAGATATTAAAAAGCCACATCAATAGTGGTCACTTTTAGCATGGTCTTCTAAGAGAGTGACACTTACCCTCCCTCTCTCTGTCTTGGCTTCTTACTGTCAGTCTCTTTCTTTCCTCCCTTTCCCCATCTTTTGATATTATTGGACTATTTAAGCTAACTTGAGAGACCACAAAGGTCCAAATAGAGACCCAAGTTAATGCCATAGCTTAGGAAAAGGCAATAGGCTTATCAATAAAATATTCTTCACTGATGAAATTATGTTGCAAGAAAACAAAAGATGTCATTTCATCTTCAGTTAGGAACTAGAGAATGCAAATGTGGGAAGAGCATCATTCTTGAACAGCTTTCCTTCATAAAGTTTTGCCATGATGAAAGCGTAGCCAACTGGCCTGAGTTTGTGTCCTGTGTTATAGTACTTCTTACTTTTGAAGGTGCAATCTTCTGATCTCTGAATTCTATTTCTATTAGCATTTATTAAATTATAAAGCATAAAACTTATATAATATCCTGAGATCTGTTGATAAGCCTGCAAAGATCTATTAATTAATACATCTCCCTGGACTTTTCAGTATTCACTTCCCATGTTCTTTTTAGGATATCTGCAGTCTTCTGTTTTAGATTTGTAACCACTGAGTTTAATGGTGTGTTGGTGAATGCCTGAGGAAGGTACCTATGAAATGACCCACAGGATCGGTCAGTTCATGGAAGCAACTTGCACTATAGAACATGCATATAGTTGGGTGACATAGAACAAAGCAGCACCAAGGTTTCAGAAATAAGGGACAGGGAATCATCAGTGACAAGGATGATGACTTATTAACATGGGGGTAGGCAGAGATATAGAATGCAGATCTGTAGGAAAGCGGGTATTATTAGTTCTACTGGTCAGGAGATGACCAGCTATATATTACTTCGTGCTTGTCATATTGAAAGCATTAACACTTGTTTACTGTAAAGTGAAAACCCTGTTCTAGATGCTAGAATGGTCAGCTCTTAGCAGGTGTTGTAGGAGAACAGTGGATGATCATCTGTTTCTATAGACAGGTGCTAGAGCAGTCTACTGAAAAATCATATTGTCTGTCTTAGATATGTGTCTATTGAGAGGTGTTGACATACTGAAAAATTTAGACATAAGATGAATGACAAAGTCAGGTTTGGCTGCTTGATAAGTAAGTGGTGTTAGTGTAAAAGACTGTAAAAAAGACATCACATTCCTTATGTAGAATGTGATGAGTAATAAATAGCCAAGTGCATTACAGCACTTAATGTAGCAGGATTCTTTTACTCTAGTGCAGTTTGTATGTATATAAACTCTTTTTTTTTGCTTTCAATTCAGTCTTTTTGTCACTTTTCTTTCTTTTCTTGTTTGTTTGTTTGTTTTTGGAGGGGGTGTGTTTGTTTTACAAGTAGTTTGTAAAAATTAAATAAGAAACCACTGAATCATCTTCATTGTCTGTAGTTTTCAGTGCTCTCAAACTTTGAGTCCCATTTGTCCGCGGGTCATATTCAAAGGCAAGAAAATTCTTCATTCTAACTGTTGTATCATTTTGCTTATAGGAAAATTGGGATGTGTTATATTAGAGTGTAGAAAAATGTTTTTCAAAGACTAGCTGCTTCACGAGGATCCTCATTCTGAAAAAATGAACAAAACAGGTTGTTGGAAAATAGATCTTATAGGCTGCAGTGGATAACTTCTGATAGTCTGTCTGCAGCTGTTTATTCTTGATAAAGCCTCAAATTTTTTATGTTTATATATCAACAGCTGTTTTCAGTATATATAAAAGTAATTCAAGTAATTCTGTCTTTAGAAAAGGTTTCCACTGTTATTGAAAATTGATCTAGTAAAATGCTTGCAGCCCAGTAATATTTACGGATGAGTTTACATTTTTAGCTTTTTTAAGTCTCATTGTGCTCCATAAATCAGTTATAATTTTTTTTTTCATGGTGGTCTTGTGAAGGAGATGATTTATATAAAAAGTTCAATACAGTCATGTTGAATTGAATGACCTTTTCCACGCTGTACTGCTGTGATCTTGTACTTTACTACTATCCTGAGGTAACCACCACCAGCTGTGTAAGCAGTGGTGTTTGTCTGAATGTTCAAAGCAAGTTTCCATTATATGGTACAACCAATCCTAAACTTTATTCTTTATGTCTTAGCTGTTGAATCTCAGAAACTGAAGAAAAAGGGAAATTGTGGGGTGTAGAACAATAAAAACAGTTTGTGAGTTGACTGAAAACGTGACAGCTATTTGTAGTAAAAGGTACTTTAAGCAGTTTGTGTAAAAACTGAAGTTCCTAAAGAAGGACCTTGGTGGAAGTGTTGAATGTCAGCTACAGCAGTGATAACATCCAATATCATATTAAGAAAGTATGCCAAGTGCTTAAAGCAGGGACAGTTATTAAAAGGGAAGCAATTTGCAAAAAACATCATAGTCATGTGGTGATAATTCATTTACACCTCATGAAAGAAAGATCACCCTTCATGGGTGAGGGATCCTTGTGGGCAACTCTTTTGACTTTTAGTCAAATGTCCAGAGATTAATTAGATTTCAGATGTCTGTGTGTGTTGTATTGTTAAAGTCCTTTAAATACTGCTTGTCCAAAAAGTGGCACTTGTGAGTGCCAGCTTTAAACTTTTTATTGAAAGAAAATTAAAATAAGGGGAAAAAAGTCTTTTATATACACAGACCTTTAACATAATGATAATGACTAACATAATGATGACTATAAATTCTGAGCTCTCTAAATAGACCCCAAAGGTTTCTAACTTACCTTAATCTCTGGAGGATATTCTTCTACCTTTCACTTCCTCAGAGATGATTTTATTTCAGCTTCAGTCTCCGAAAGACATTTGATCATGGTGCCCCTAGCACACTTTTCAAGAACAGACTTCCTAGCCAGCTCTCTTGTCACCTGCTAAATCTCCAGTGTTCATGAAATTAGGCAGCAGACCACAATAACTTGCCAACCCAAATCTTCCTCCCTTCTGCACCCACTTATGCAGTAGACTGAGCTACTGTGCAACACTGAGAAGGCATTGGTGTGACATTGCATGGGACTTTGATTTCAGGGATATAATTGAGTTGTTGGAGAAGCTGGCTTCAGAGTCAAAGCATTTTCTTCCAAGATGGGAGAAATTAATCATGTCTTAAGATGGTGATCAAGAAGAGGACCATGGATTCATCATACAGAAGAAGTCTACTTGCAAGGGAAAGGCAATAGTTATAAAATTCTGCAGAATACGTTAATTGAATTAGTATGCCCTTTAAATAAAGCAACAAAAAATAAAACCTACAGACTTAGTCTTTGAAGAAATCATACACACATTGAGACTGGTTCTGAAGCCATTTACTCATTTCTTACTAGCCTCTGTTTTTTCCTAGGAGTCTTCTGCAAAAGTTCTACAAGATACAATATAGAAATATTTGTTTAATGACTGAAGATAGAAAGAGGATTTTGTGTAGTACTTTATATCTGCTTACTGTAAAGCTTAGTTCAGATTAAACATGTTTTGATTCTGGATAGAAAGATTGTCAGGGAAAATAAGATAGGGAAATTAATATGGGCAAGAACTTAAAAGCATTTTTTTCTGTATTTGATCAACATTTAGAAACAAAATGCTCTCAAGTAAATAAATGTAAAATAAGAAGTTATTTTAAAATACAGGAAAAAAAAGTATCATCCTGTCTGAGTAGTTGCAGATGTTTTTTCTCTGTCATTTGGATGTGACAGAGAAAATCCCTCATTTAGGAGGGGTCACCTTGCATTCTCTGCCATGCAGGATGTAAGCCTTTCATAGCTCCTTGCCAGTTCTGGAGCACAGAAATGTTCTCTGTGAGCATTAGAATTTAGTAGTCGTGTGTGGGGTGTCTCATGTTCATTAGTTTGTATGAGAAGTCAGTGGTGGCTGAGCCTGAAGAAGTTTATTCTGTGATGTTCCAAAGTTCAGAATGCTTTTTAACAGTATTAAGACATATTTTTCTGATCCAAAATGCCAGTCACTCAGGTGGAAGTATATAACATCACATGGGTAAACTTAGAAGTCTGGTATCATAAAAGATAAGTGAAATCATGTCAAAATAGCATGGTAATAGTAAAGTCTTTGAGGAAAAAATAACCTGTGTCTTCCTGTGATATTCATCAATGCAGCCATCTGAAAAGGATGAAAATAGAAATGGTAATTGCTGTGAGGAACAGTTGTGCTATTCAAGTGGAACCAAGCCTGTTGTTGTTGAGAGTCATACCCATAAGGCACAAAATGTCACAGCATCCTTGCTAGAACTTCAAAGGATAAAATAAGTGAATAAAGGCTCAACAGGTTGTTACATCTTGTCTCTCTAGTGCTGTACTGTAAAAGAGAGCTGGCATTTCTTTGGCTGGAGTAGTCTTCCTGGTACTATCCCTGTGGCCAGCCAAGCAGATCATCTTGCAGCACAGCTGGCTGCTTAAACTACCTAAGATATCTATCTCAGTTTAACACCTAATTGATTGAAGAGAAAGGAATAATAACAAAATCTTTTCATTCCATGATAGTCTAGTCTGAAAGGGCTTATGCAGATATCTGATGTTTTAACTTATCAGCTTAGTTTAATAGTGGGTAGTTCAATAAACATAGCAATTTCAAAGTTTAGACTGTCTTTATATTTCTAAAATGCCAACCATAATAGACAATTTTCTGTACCTGTTCAATTCCTAGATGAATTTAGGATTGAAGGTTTTGGCTGAGTGAATACTCTGATTGATACTATTTGGAAGCAGAAGCCTCATTTGAAAAAGTAAAATTTTATGTTAATATGTAGGCATAAATTTTCCATCAGAGGTTGTGGGTATCCAAAAGTTTCCTGATGACAAACTCAGGACTGTAAAGCAAGAAAAAGTCTCCAAAGCTTTATGTTCCTTCTCACAGTCATGAAAATGGTAGTTTCTTCCTCCCCTCTAGAGGCTGTGGTCCTTGCATTTACTTTAGGTGCTACTTTTCCTGCAGTTTAATTTCAGTTGTCACTTGACATTGTGCTAGTATTCCCATTAACTGCAATTCAAATCATATGTATTGGCTCTAGTGGATTTGGTCAGTTTAAGAGAAAATTAATAACTAGGAAAACATGTAGATAATGTATTATTTACAAGTTAAATGTTGATGATGCAAACTGTTTTTAGAGAAAATAAATTAAAATCTAATTATGATGATGTCCCTGTGTAGCTTGTCAGATAGAATTAGTAAGCTAAAAGATCATATTAGGGGATGAAATTAAAAATATAACTATGTATTTGAAAAGAGACTCATTTTAAATACAATTGCTATGGCTGTATGTTGTAGAGCTATCATATATGTTCTGTTCTAGCAGTTGGAAGGGGCTCAGTATGAAAGCAATGTATCACTGCCAATTTGAGCAAAGTGTAAAGTCACAGGTAAAGGTACAAAGTACTGTACACAAAATTAAATGCATCAATCATTACTCTTCTTCAGATGCACTTACATGATCCTACTGAAAGAAGTTCATTTTGTCAGTTGCTAAAAACAAGCACCAATTTTGGCAGGACGAGATCTATGTAGTGGACAGACAAATGAAATCTGAGGTTTTTCACTGCTTTGAAGAAGGTTGGGGTTTTTTTGTTTTGTTTTAAGTTCTTCAGTAGTTGTCGTAGCTTCCGGACAGCCAGATGTTTTCCCCTTCTAAGCTATTCTCGGAAAAATTGTGGGCTGAACAGATGTGTTCATCTCACAAAGTTTAAATTGTTTGTGGACAACTAAACTTTAAAATAATTTTCTCTATAAGGCAGAAAGAGAATTATATCATAATGGAGAAACTGAAGTTATTTACCTTTTTAAAGCATTTTGAAAGTCCCAATTTTTACACAAATACAAAGCCATAGACTGTATTACTTGAGACTTTTCCTGTGATGCTCTTTGTTTTCCACCTAAATACCTTTTAGTTTTCAAACTTTTGCCTAAAAGGAAGTATTTCTCTGTAGTCTTTATAGGATGATGTTTGCTTTTACTGTTAATGATCTAATTTTATAATATTGTTTAGCTTAGCTTTTCTGAACACTATGTTACACTTCTATGTACATTTCACATTTAATAATCAATTACTATAGTTAAATTTCTTGAAGTCTCTACACATGGATTTCCCACCATCTTAAGACAGTGTATATTCAGGGGAGTGTTTGTGTTACCACTTCTCAACTGGTAGATTTTTTCTACAGCATTTGGCCAATGCCTTGGAGACTTGACACGGTAACTAATTTTGTGTATAATTGTATACATGAGCAGTTATGTTTTGTAGCAATGTATCTGCATGTAGTCAGTTGGCTGTTGGGGGAACCTGTTTGAGGTGCAGTTGGAACCTCCAGATGAGGGACAGTGGTTATTTAAACTGCACTGACAAAAACATAGATGTCTACCTGAGATAGTGTTCAGTTTTTTTAAAAATACATTTCACAAATATGCTGATCCATGCTTAAAAAAAAATTATCTCATTTTAGCTTAAGTTTTTTTCTAATTGGACTAAGATTATATTTATGTGAGATAGGTTTATGAAGACAACTCTGTTAGCAAAGACATGCTGGAGCCCATGTGATTGGTTTAAGATCTGAGCTTTAAGCAAATAAGTGTAATTTTCATTTAGAGGCCCTAGCTTGATAAATGGTGGGTGGTTTTGTTTCATAAATAGGATTTAAAGGTTCCCATAGATGTCTCCATGTGGTTAGAAGATATTGCATCTGCTACTTATTCCTTGTTTTTGGCTGAGAAAAAAGTTATGTGCTTCCCTTTGAATTTTTAAGATGAATGGGAGAAGAAATAGGATATCTTTATAAGGTCTGAAGCTGTCTTCTGTCTTTTAGGAGAATGTAAATCTGGGAAGATTTTTTTTTTCCCCATTACCACCCACCTTTCAAAAATATAAGGAAAAGAAACCTCTTGTTCACCAGCATCCATTCAGTTTCAACTTGTCTTATCTTTCCTGAGGGCCTTTCTTTCTTTGCTTATCATATTGCAGGTTGCTTACTCAAAAATCTCTCATCCCTATGCCTGTGAGTCTTGGCAAAAATCCAGTGAAGTGTTTTTAATGGATTTATTTACACTTTTAACATATCACATTTCCTTGCTAACATACCAATATTATGACATAAAGCTTTTTAGCCAATGATACAGCCATGAAATATGACTTATTTCACTAGATGACAGCAGAACTAATGCTACTATATGTTTTATATAAAGATTGAAAAAATGGTAAAATTATCCATGATGTCTGAACTGTATTTCCAATACATATTTTTGCTGAATAAACACAGACAGATATAGTATATTTTGATTGTATCTCCCAACCCAGAATGACATGAAGTTGTGGGTTTATGGCTTTATTTATCTTACCAGAAAAAAGCTTTAACTGTTACTTACTATGCATTTTCTTCAGAAATTATGCTGAATGTGGTTGACTTCAGAGAGCCTGTGGTTCAAACAGCAATACCAGAAGATGAATTTAGAGGCAACATTTTTTATATACTGTGAGGGAAAAGTCATAAGCAAGATAAGGAAAAGGCAGATAGACTACCCAAAGGAACAGATCAACAAGGCAGGTTTGCAGGTTTTGACAAAAGGTATGGGTAGAACAGCATTGCTTTCAAAATTTTCCTTGCCTAGACTATGGGTCAGGCAGTCACTCAGACTGAGTGTGAGCATTATGGGATCAGCCTGGATGCACAGATACTCAGGCTGGGAGGAGTGTAAGAATTGACTTGGGGGCTCTGCCTAGTGCCCTGCGAGAAAACCTGTGTTCATGAAAGGTGTGCATACAGTTATGCTTGTAACCAGCTACAGTAACACATCCAGAAGGCAGTAAATGACAATTCTTTGCAGTAACCTCCTTATGTGATTCCATCAAGCTGGTCAGTGTTGGTGCTGCCTGTGACATCCAGGATCCCAGGCTGAACTCTCCCAGTCCAGTGCAGTGTTCTGGCTGGGCAAATTGTGCAAAATGTTTAACTCTACTTGTGGTGAAATTACTTGTCTTGGAAACCTAACTATACATCTGTCATTTCTTGCTGCAGCTTCTCTCCAATTCTTGCTTAATTTGTTGACCACAGATATTAATTTCTCTGACCTTTCCAAGAGAGCTGCATTTACTTGGCATAGATCCAGATTCATTAGACCCAGACTTCACTTTTTGTAGCCTACTTCTGAAGTTCCTCACCCTTAAAGTACAATTTTCCTTAAGCCTAGTCTGTTCTCTTTCTAGAAATGTTGATAAACAAAGGCAAAGGACAATCTAGTTCAAACCGAGGAGAGTGAAAATTCTGAGCAGATCTCAGCTATTTACTGGTAGCAACTGCATATTAGTTCCATCTGGAAAAGTGCATTCCTGTACTGAACTCATCGGGCATCCCTAAAGCTGTTTGACATATTAACAATCTGTCTGAACCAGAAGTGTTTCTTCACATAAACAGAGGGAAGCTGCATCAAATATGCCCTGATACCACCAATCTGTAGGATATCTATTACAATCCTGAATCCTAGATGGAAGCAGTGACCTGTGTTGAATCTGTTGCAGGGTATATTGTCTTAGAAAATGCTGGGGATATTACTTCATTGTTTCAAGCTACTGTTAAAATCTGTCATCCTTGATGTTTGTCTCTTCACTTGAGAGAACATGGGGGAGGAATAAAGGAACATGAGTCTTTCATTGTAAACTACCTTTACCCCCCGCCCCCATTATCTTCTCATACAGAAAGATTTCTTTGCCTGAACTTGCTTTCTGGAATCAGTGGTCTGGGCATAAGCAGGCTGGATGAGAAATGTAGGTACTTAGTGGTAGTGCTCAAGACACATAAGAAGTGACACATGACGCACACCCTGGGATGGGATGGTGGAGGCTCCCTGTGATAGAGCAGCTTGGTAAACCTACTTTGGCCCTGTATGTACATTAATACCTAATAAACACCTATGCCCAGCAGAGCAGGCATGGTAGAGAAAAAGGAAATGGTTTAACCATGGTTGGCAACTAAGCACCACACAGCCATTCACTTAATCCCCCCCACCCAGTGCTATGGGGGGAGAATTGTGAGGCTAAAAATGAAAAAGGAATTTGTGGGTTAGTTTAATAGTTAAAAAAGTAGAATAAGAATAGTTTAAAAAATTGTTAGGAAGAGAGAGAAAAAAACTGAACACCCAAGCAAACCAGAGGCAGAGGAAAATAAAACACAAGAACAAGTGATGCAAACAAAAACAGTTGCTCAATACCGTCTAACCAATGCCGAGACAGTCCAGGAGCAGTGTCCACCCTGCCAATCTCCCTTTCAGTTTGATTGCTGATCGTGACATAATATTGTATGGAATATCCCTTTGGTTATTTGTCCCAGCTGTGTCCCCTCCCACCTTCTTGTGCCCTCCCACTCTGTTTGTTAACAAAGTGTGATGGGGAGTAGAAAAGCCCTTGACTCTGTGTAAGCCCTGCTCAGCAATGACCAAACATCCCTGTGTTATCAACAGTGTTCAGCACAAAACCAAACCAGAGACCCTTGCAAGCTACTGTGAAGAAATTTAACTCCATCCCAGTCAAAACCAGTATGAAACAATTGCTTGCTGTTCTGTTGCATGTCTTCACAAGGCACACACTTAAAAACTATGCTATCTCTCTAAATTACCCTTTTCTGTTATGTGGTGGCCATCTCTATCACTGTAATTGTATCAACGTTCTTAACTTCTGTTTCACCTCTGAAGAAATTGTTGCAGTTGAGCAAAGCAGAATCCTGATTCTCAGTTAAAAGCATCAGATCAGCCACAGGATTAATTTCAAGTTGTTGTTGGGGAGGGTAGTATAGTTCACTGTTTTTGTTTCAAGACTGGGTAGTTTGGGCCAAGGACACCTAGTAGGCCAAACTGTTCCATGTGATCTCCTTCCGGTGCTTATACAGAAATTTCACCAAGAGCCTGAGCCAGTCTGTTGACATAGCCACACAGACTCCACAACTCCCAGCAACAGCTACCTGTGTAGAAAATGTGCAGGTTGTCCAAAAACCTAGTGTCATTAAACCCTTGTTCCTATTGTGTTGGTCCTATGGAGATAGGGGAGACAAGGTATGGAGCACAGAATTCAAACAAGCACAGGTTTGAAGTTCTTTCAGAGCTAGGACTCCCTCTTGATTAAGTAAGCTGAGCTGTTGAAGTCGAGACAGTTGGGATCAGGTAGCTGTGCTAGCAGAAAATGAAGGCTCTGTTGGTCTAGGTTGTACTAATGACAAATATTAGTTAAGGCACTTCTGGTATAGCCAGGATATAGCCAGTGACAGCATGATCACAGTGCATGATGGGTTCCAGCTCAAAGATCCCAGTGATAAGGTTGAAAATCATGGATAGGTCAAAAGAGAACAAGTATACATGCAAACGAAACAAGACATATGCCTAAGCCAGTTATTAAGAAGGATAGCATCATCTGAGGTGAAAGGTTAGAGTTTAGATATTTAGTTGAGTGTGGCATTATTGGTATGGTCAAATGATATCAAATTAGAGAGTCTGCTGGTCAAAGTTATCCCAACACTTAACTGGAAAATAGTTGACCTAACAGAGTTCAAGTCTACAAAATACATCTGGTCAGAGCTACAAAACCTGATTTGCTATCATGTACTACATGGTATCCTGACCTCTGTCTAAGCCCTTTAATCATGTAAGTGCACATACACCAAGGCCAACGTGGGCACTTGCAATTACTGGCTGTCAGCTTTCATTTCTGTTGTAAAGTTAATTGATGAATAGCACAGGATGTTACAGGAAATTGTGGCAAATATTCAATTTCATTTTAATAACCAGCAGCAAGTTCCACTTAGTGGGTACTCTAGCCTTTTCTTTTGGTCTTTGGTGTAGTTGTAACAATAGTAGAAGAGTGTCACTTGAAAATCCAAGTGTTTGTACTAAGTTTTCATCCTATGGCAGACCGATGTGAATAGACCAAGAGAAATAGGAATAAATATTTAATATCTTTTCTTACATGCATGACCTTTCAGTAGGGAAATGTATAGAGCTTTTACCCTTATCCTTTGCTGAATATATGTGGGAACAGTATTCAACTGTAGTTTATTTCTGCAATTTAAATCTGAAAACTTAAGAGAATTTTCTGAAGCAAAGGTTCATTGGCTGTTATCACTCCCAGTCCAGGGCCTCTTGAAGGCCTAGATAGAGCAATTAGTGCTGGTAATGTCATTCAAAGCTGTTGAATGCTGTCAGTTTGTGACAGCAGTTGAGGGCTGTATTTGCATTCTGAGGCTGTTCATATCTGGTCTGTATGGGTTTTGTCAAGAAGGCAGCTCTCAAGGTTTGAATGTGGTCTCTCAAGGATTTTGGTAGAAGGGAAAGTTGATGTCAAAGCAGAAGCACGCCAAGATATTTGAAGTAGATAAACAGGGTTTAATCTTGTGTGACAGGAAGTCTGTTATTAAAATAGTAATCTCTTTAGAAGAGTTTCTAGTTCTAAATTAAGCCCAGGATATAAATTCCTCTGTATTTTATCACATGGTAATTGTTGCAGACTTGGTCTTTCAGAGCAGTAAATCAAAATTCTTTATTGAATCTTTACTGACTCTGAATCTTGCTGAATGCAAAGAATTCCTAAACATAACAGATTTTAATCTAGTGAAGAACTTATACACTATATATTGACTCACAACAAGCAAACAGACATTCTTCAATGTAGCTGTGAAGCAGCAATTGCCAATATCTCAGACTGGCTTTAAAGAAAGTTTTAAAGACTGTTGTCTTCTCAAAGAGTAGTGAGTGTCCTGTTAAATATACCTGTTCCTCATACAGAAAATTAAAACCTGCTGTTTGGAAAACATCCTAAGCATCATCTACATTCTGTCTGACAAAACCAAGGGATTTTATTTTACTTGACACTTTGTAAGGGATAAAATAGGATGTATCAGGATCTGACTAGAAGTATAGCACACTGTAGAATTACAGAGCTTTATAAAATGCTCTAATATATCTCTGACGTGTGGGGAAATGCATCTAACTGATAAGTTGCTATAAAGTTTGCTTAATAACAGCTATAATAGTCAATCCAAACAATATGGCTTTATCATATTACAGTTTTGGTTTATTTAATTTTTTTTTTTCTTTTTTGGTGATGGAATGTTGTTCTTGCATGTACCACACTTTTGACATATTAAAAACCTGTATCAACAAAAATGCTTAAATTCACATGTAAAGAATGTGAGTTAGGTGTTTAATATATGCACAGTTGGTGACAGAAATATTTTAAATGTATACCCTTGGAAGTCACTGCATTATTTCCACCTTTATCCCTCCCCAAGTCTTCCAAGTAGAACGGTTGTTTGAGTGTGGGAGTCTGCTCCAAACAGGGTTAGTGCAGCCCACCTGTTTGAATAGTTTAAAGCAGCCTAGCATGGCTTTTTGGGGGAAACTGGGAAGTATTCACATCCTCTCTGTCTCGTGCACAGTACTGTAGGGGTAATACCCTTCAACAATTGATCACGAGCAAATCCCGGGGAAGAACTAGTGTTTGCTGACAACAGAGCTATTTGCGAAATGATCAGCTGTCAGGCAGCCTCAGCGTTGTGCTCCACTGTATTGCCAGTTACCTCTTGGGATGGTAGCACAGGGTTTTACAGGCATCAAGAGCCCTGTAGGCCCCGATTAGCCAAAAATCCAGCCTATTCGTGATGTACGTAATATGTATTAATGACAGAACTGGCAGCAAATCTTATGACTGCTGGGTGCTAAAATTCTTCTCTGAAGAGCAAAGGTTTAATTTGAATAAATACTTTTTAAAAAATGTCTAGTCTCACAAGCCACCCAATACGAGCATTTAAAGTTTGTGCGTACATCTTCAGTGGATCCTACCTTTCTGTTACGGTTTTCACTTGTCTTTTTGTAGCAAATCTCCAATTATACTCAGCTATTTAGAGAACGTAAGAAGCAGGTAGTATTTTTAGAGACTGTGGTGCCCAACAGCTGGTTATCCAAACAAATCAAAACTGACTACTCACGTGAGACACTTTTAATGTCTTATCAACACTTTGAATAGATCCTTTGAATGTTATTACAGTCCTTAGTTATGTAGCATTCACTCACATAAATTTTGGAAAAAAATTTTATTATTCTGATATGACTAGAAAGAATTTGAATGTTCTTAAAACTATCTTCCAAGGGAAATTATGTTCTGATCTTTCATTCCATCCCTGTTGAACAAGTTCATGTTCATGTTCTATGGGTTGTACTCCTAGGAATGAGGACTATCTTGGGAAGTCTTGTCTAGAGCAAAATCCCCTACCTTCAAAATTTGGATGCTATGTACCCATATGTGCTGTGAACTAAGTTTCAAACAGCTTGGATACCTTTTCTGAATTAATTATAGAATGGTTGAGTTAATCTGACACAAAAACCTGAATTCAGATAAAATTTTGTCACAGAAATCTTAACAAGATTCTCGGATGAGAAGCTCGGGATTTTTTCTTTTTCCTTTTTTCTTTTTTTTTTTCAAAAGCAGCAGCAAATCAGGAACTCTCAAGGGATCAGTGATTATACTTTCAGAAATACTTCTCCTCTGTGTATGTTATTCTAATCACATCTTTTCTCAGAGAACAACCACAGTCTACCCTAGTTGGTATAATTAGTTATATTTTATTATTTTTGTATTGACCAGTCAAGCATATTCAGCACTACGTGATTTTATTTTTTCTAAATAGTTGAAGTTGCATTTTTACTATCCTTTATTACACTCAGATACTTTTTCTTATGAGAGAATTCACTTGGTTTTCTGTCTTTTAGTTGGCTGATCTGTACACCTGCTGGTCTTAATAACCTATGTGTTTGTTCCATAGATTAAATTATAGAAAAAGTAGATTTCTGTGTTGGCAGGATTCTTGGTTGAGAAGAGTTTGATGTGATTCCGTGGGGGGTCTCCAGTTCTTCACCCTTTTTTCATAAGTGAAAGGTGGCACCTCTAAATTGACTTCTAGCAATAACAGCTAAATGCTGCCAGTCCTGGAAAAAGTAAAGTAGACCAACGTCGTGTTTTGACTCAAAGCAGAAACATAGTGCCACTGAGAACGTCAGGTCAGTATTCCTCTCAGGCATCCACACTCAAGATAACATAGTACTTTGCAGTCTACTTCCAAACTATCTAGTAAAGGTGATAGCTGACTTTTCTTCCCCGGTTGTCATCATCCTTACCACACCTGTTTTGCTGTATGGTGAGGACAGGACTCCCTGCTTGGGCAGTGTTGGTGCGTGACTTACCTTCCGTATGTGTAGGGAAAGCTGAGACACAAACTATTCCCACAAAGGGAGGCTCTGGAGAGCCTTGACCACTTCAGTATGACAAATTCAAATGAGATTTTTATCCCTCAAACCTAGTGATTCTTTATTTAGTCATAAAATGTCTAGTCACTCCACCAGTAGTAGGAATTGATTATTCAGTATGTGCAGAATTTTCTTCTTTAGATGCTTTTCATTTTTAAGATCAGAATAGAAAATAATTTTCAGGGCAGCACTCATGCAATTGATCTGTTCAACAGCTGTATCATTGTCTTTCCACTTGATCTAATATTCATAACTTACCAAATTTTGAAACTGTTGGTGATCTAATTTGCTATTCTAGTTTAGTCTTACCTCAATATTATAATACTAACACAAATTGTTCCTTAAACAAAAACAGTAACAAATAATAAACAAAAATAACATTAAAAGCAAAGAGCCTCCTTTAAAAATGCTATTACCCTAAAGATACCAGTTTCCTTTTGTTGTCTATTTTCAGTTGTTCAAAATAGGAACATTTGAGTAGTAGTGCTGTGATGCAAAGAATGCAAATTGAATCCCAGGTTTATGTAGGTAAATAAGGTATTATGAAGAATCTTTATGACATCATGGATTATCTTAAGTGCTCAGGTATTGAGGAACTCATTCCTGTGTGCTCTAATCTATCATATCACAGTCCTGTGTTTCTTCTTAGCAATATTTTTGAGTTTTAGCATTAAAACTCTATTTAATCTGTTAATATTGCAGGTCCACTCTGTAAGTAAAAGAAGGAAGAAAAGTCTAGTGAATATGTATTTGGTAATATCCCTGGGGAGTCAGTTGTGTAGGTGTGATACAAATGGGGAAAATGGCTCTCCAGAGAGAAATGTGTGGAGAGGAACAGAGAGAACCCTTTTTGCCAGGCTGAGGGTTTTGCTGCTGGCTGCTTGGCTGTGCGGTGGCATTGTTCAGAGGAAGTGCACCTGTTCTTACATTTTCTTCAGCTGGAAGCAGACAGGTTTGTTGAATGCTCTAATTGCTGGTAGGCATGAAAGGATTGCCTAGAAGATTGCTTCCTAGGCTATCCTTTGATGTTTTGTATGATTGGGAAGTGAAGATTTTTTTTCCTTTATCCGTCTTACTAATAGGTGAGAATAAAATCTCTCCTCTCAGCTTTCATTCCAGAAGGTATCACGGCACATTCAGTCCGATTAGCTGTATCATGGGCCAAAAGGCTCCTTTTATCTTTTGAAAAGAGTTATAAAACACAGGCACAGTCATCACAGTCCACATTCATAAAGCACTATTAGCGACATGTTCAGTTCATTGCAGGGGTCTCTGGGCAGAAATACTCTTCTGTGAACACTATGTTTGTCAAGTGCTGTAAATCCGTGGCTAGGAATTTTGTATACAATCAGTTTAATACATGTTATGAATCTTGAACTGCAGTTAGAAAAGGTTCTTTGTTTAATTCAAGTTATGTTAATTTATAAGCACAATAATTCTAATATAGAGAATTTGCCTTATTTTTCAGCAAAATTTGAATAGCAGAGAACTGCACTGAGGCTTGATATTTTGAAGGTCCTTCTTTTACAAAGAAATACAAGGCATGACTAGGTCACTATGAAGTATCGTATTAAATTTAGACTATAACTAACGTTGTGAACAGTACAGTGTGATATATTTTGTATGCAGAAATTTGCAAATTAATAGAGTAACCAAAAAACTCGGTAATAGGTTAAATGATAAGTTTTTATTTAATTGCCTTACTAAGAAATGCCTAGCTGAAAGAAATTATGGTGCATTACTTTCATTCACATAAACTAACACCTTTCTCTTGAGAAGGTGAACTATCACCAACATACTTGGAAGTACCAGAACCCTTAAATATATGCAGCTTGTCCCAGTAGAACAACCTTCCTCAATTGAATTTGGTTTACATCTCCTCTCTGATACAGAATTCATATTCAGATCCACCACTTGCAAAGTTCAGGAGTGCATGGAGTGTGTTCCTTTGAATCAGAGCCTATTTTACTTTCTAATGAAGAGTTGAGAATTCTGCATGAGAAGCCTATGTCTGTTAAATACAATGAAATGTAGTGTCTAAAATTTTTAAAGATAAGTATTGTTGTAGGCTTTACTGGAAATTAAATTGTGATTTTGAATCTGTTGTAAAATTTGGGAAAAAATCTTCAAGGTATCTTCTGAAACTTAGGGATCCATATGTGATTTTTATATTAGAATGCAATTTCCTTTTTTTTAGAATTGCATGACTACCTGTTCTGGGATTCAATTTTTGGAATGCTGAGACTTGTTGGTCTTGATCTTTATAGCTGTCTTTTTGAGCAAACTGGTTACAGGGACAGTGGTCAAGGCTGTTAAACTTCTATTGAGTTTTGTCATGGTCACTGCTTCCCAACTTCCTTTTCTGAGGACAAAGAGTGTGTATTTTGTCTTGTGGTCTCCAATTTTCGGGTTTTTTTGTGACACAATGAAGTATTTTAAATACCATGCCTGGAACTCTGTTTACTTGGCCAAGTGATCAGTCTGTGGCCTTTATCTGTGGAACGAAGTGTTTATAAGGTTTCTGTATGAATCATGAAACCCATTAGGAAACATTTTGCACCAGTGCTTTATTTTAGATGTCTTTATTATAAAGTTTTGATGTGTTAAATTTTCCAAAGGTATTTTAAATCCAAGAAATTTTTTTCCTCCACAAATTTCCAAATTTAGTATGCATATCTTTGTATGTATAGTTCTGTGTGAGCTTATATCTACCTAAATATAGTTCATTAGTTCTGATGTTTTAGTTAACTAAGTAAACATGAATATCTCAGGTGTTTGGAGGCAGGGTTGCTAATGCACATACCCTTAGGATGTAAATAGGAAAATAAAATCTATGTAATTGTATTATTCATGTCTCAATGAATAGGGAAAAGGTTGAGTGTTTGGTTCACCTCCCTGTTCACCAAAGAGCAGAAATGAGGCAGTTCTGAGACTCAGGCTTGTAGAGTCAAGGTAATAAGTAAGTGCTATTCAAAGCTGAAAGGGAAAGGATTGCAGATCACAGTCATGGATCCTGGTGTTTCGTTCACTACTAGTCACTCCCTACTTAATGCTGTAAATGCAGAGAGTACTACTGCCTAAAAAATTCTTAATGATGACCCATACAATGCAATGCCTTTGTTTGAAACTGGCCTTCTCAGTGTTCATCTCCAAGTCACCATCTTAAAGGTTATAAGTAAGCCATCTGGAAACAATGGGGTGTGACTCATTCATTTTGATGTGGCTACTGGTTTTGTGGCCATATACAGAGAGAAACAATGTGTACTTGGTCATAGCCCTGCAGGCAATTCTTCAGACATCTCTTTGATAGGGACCAAGTCTTACTGGGCTGTTTTCTTAGATTTATTCTGATTTAGCCTATTGAAAATAGTCATAGAATAACTATAAATTTTGTATTAGGTAGACATACAATTACATCTGTTTTTTTTCTTCTTGGCGAGTATTGGTGACATTACTTAAATGGGTTTCTGTGTGCTATTTCATTTTTGTATGACGTGTTCAGAACTGCAGCAGAAATTGCACTCTGAAAATGGAGAAAGAAATTAGATGTGTGGGATTAAAGTGATTTAATTTTGAGAACTTGATTTATTCAGACAAAACTCCAGGAAATTCAAAGCTTAGCTTGAGCTGACATCCATCAGTCAAATTCTTGTGAGAAGAATAATGCTAGTAATCATAAAAATAAAGAAGATGTGAGATAGAAGCAGAGTGCGAGTCTTAATGATCTAGAACCGTAACTGTATTCTAAATGAAAGGTTTTGTGTTTAATTTCCTGAAGAAAGTATTAAGGGTGAGAAATAGGGGAGAAAAATATTTCTTGGGAAGTTTAGTTAATTGATGGGGCATCTTTTGAAGACAAAATAGTTCAATGCCCCACAAATTTGACTGCTCTCAAAAGCTGAATGGTGTAAGCACATAGTATATTCTGCAATGTCTCATTTTAATCATGTACCGGTGTTTGTAAAAATATACACAACTATTTTTTTTTAAAGGAGAACTTATAAAATAGGTCTTTTTACTTCATTGAAATCAGGGGAATACTTTAGTAATTTTTGACAGTCATGGGGACTAAAAACTGGTGTACCGATATACTACAGTGTTACCCAACTGATTGCATGGCTAATTGCCAGTGTAAAAGATGGTTTACAAATGTACTGTTTTAAGAAACAAAGTATCTTTCATCCCTTATGAAACTCTGAAACAAAAAGATTAGAATCAAATATAATAAACTCAGTCACTTTGTATTTGAAAGTGAAAAAGATTCTGAACTGAATTGGTGTTGCCTTGAAATGGATTATATTTTTGCTGCTTTGTCAATTGATTTGTGGTTAGGCAAGCTACAGAAGCTGATGTGGAATTCTAAAGGAGCTTAAAAAAAGCCCTTCAAAACAGGAAGATATTTTCAGCAAAGTTTTTACTTCCATCAGTCAAGCAAATCTTAAAAACATTTTAAGTGTAGTATTCAGTATTTCATTTATAATGCTCTTCTGAATATATTTTGTGTTAAGCACTGTTCAATTCTACAATTAAAGCATAAAGGTTCTAATTGGCAGACCAGTTAAGAAACTTTGTGCCACCTTGAAGTGAGACTTTGTAACAGACTCGAGAAATGGCTAAGTTCTTGTGAATTGTGAAGGTATTGTGAAGGAATCTTGTGTACCAGCATGCTACAGAAAAGTTTAGGATTCAAAGTATGTTTTAATTTAATGAATGTTACATAATTTTTCACGCAGTTAGCAAATTTGATTGTATCGTTTTAACTCTCTTTATAAGCTGGTCCAGACAGAATAGGAGAGGAGATAATTATAGAGGAAAAGAGGAAACCGAATAAATATTCATAATGTATGTAAAATTTGTTTTTATCCTAATCTATTATTTTTATCTAGGTCACCTTCCACATTGTTCTTTTCCTGATAACCTTTTTTTTTTTTTTGGCTCACTTTCTGTGTAGGACTGGCTCATCACATCCGTAATCTCCTAACAGAAGCTGTGGTTCTGTACTTGGAGGCAGATGATAAAAGCAGCAGCAAGACAGCAAATGCACTGCTTCTGTCCTTGCTTGACATTTTGCAGTGCATGCTGATGTATACAGCAAACATTGTGCGCCAGACTCTGCAGGTATGGCATCTATTACCATCTTAAACAATTTTTTAGATAATTTTCTGTTATCCTAATAATGAGATTCCCACTATTCTGATTTTATTGAATTTTTAGTAGGGTGGAAAGTCAATTTGTCTTCCAGGTTTCTGTTTGAACCGCTGCAAGTCATGGTATTGGTAGGACTTCCTCCTCCAACAAAGCCATCCTCCTCCTTAAAAAGGAAGATACAATTCAAAGAAATTTCATGAAACTCTCTTAGTAACACATAAAGAAGAAGCATTCATTTTTTTTAGACATGATGTTAAGCTAACAAATTTTGCTTTGTTTTTAAATGATCTGCTGAATCTTTAATTTAGTCAAGTTTTTTGTTTGCTTGCTTTTGGGCTTTGTTTTCACTTGTCTTTTTATTTTTAAAGAAGGCTTAATGTAAGAAGTCGATGTTGAAATTTGAGCTTTTTTTCTGTTTTTCTACACTGATTTACACAATCAGCCATGTTATCAACCAGATATTTCACTGGGAGGCTTTTGTTTTGTTTTTCTTTAATTTTTGGAAGAAAATTTAAATGTGATGGTACAATGCATGGTCTTTTTGGAGTGCTCTTTCAGCAGGTTCTGTGATGGTTTTCTCATCTAAGAATCACTTTGTAAATCAAATTTTGTAGGCTAATTCCTGATTGTCATATGTTTGGCATCACTCCATCACAGAGAGGTAAATTCTGTACTTATGTTCCATATAACAGTGGTGAGGCCAGTTATTCTGGGCAACACACGAGGAAAGAGGATCTTGCACATGGTTTGGTAGTATTAGTCAAATTGAAGGTTTTTATTTGGATGCAAAATTAAATCTATTCATTCAGAGCCAAATTCTGTTCTGGCTTTACTTGAATACTTAAGTTGATTGATGTACTAAAACTCCAGCTCCAGTTTTGTCTAACTCTTGTCAAAGGAATCTGCTTTGCTCTGGAATGCTAATGAATAACAAGAAGCAGCTGGAAAACTGAGTTTTGAAGCAAAGCTCTGTCCTGTGCCCTTAAAAACTAATTTTACTATGGTGTTACTTGCCTTGGCTTACTCATCTTGACAATACCTGTAGGAAGGCCTGAGAGTTCTACAGGTGCATCAGTACATGTGCCTGTTGAATGATGGCCATGACTACATAGTGTTGCACTATGCATGTGTCCCTAAATGCATCATGAATATTACTCTTGGACTGTTTTTACAGAGACCTTCTGAGTAGATGCCTTCTAAAACGGAACTTGAAAAGGAGAATCAAATTTTCTTGTATTATCCATTTTTGAGTGTTGACTTTTACAAATGGTAGTACCTCCACTTGAATCCTTTTTATTTAAGCATTTTATGGAAAAGGTGATAACCTTATCCAGCTGCATAGTGAAGGTGTCTTACTTGCCTTTCTTCATTAATATAAACACTCCATTTTTTTTGTCTTCTCTGCACTAAGCCTTTTTGTCCTTCTTGGGCTTCAGCATTCCAGATGACTGTGATGAGTCTCAGTGAGGGACATACCAATGTGACTTGTCACCTGGATAAACAGTTCTTCAGTTCTCTTTTATTTCAAAATTCTTTCCAGAAGAAAGGCACTATCCTTTCAACTCATCAGTATCAACAGTGGAGCTTGAGCAGTAGTGTCTCCTGCCTTAGGAGACTTGCTCCTCTGTTCTCTTAACCAGATTAAAATCTTCAGGTATTACACTTGGACAGCGATTTTTAGGATTGAGCTATAAAAGAAACACAATAAAAATTATTTTAAAATTACTTCTTTAGACAAAATGTTTATTTTTTCCTCTAGCGGATTGACCATATACCAAAGCTGGTTCAAGATAATGAAGTTAAATGAAAGATCTAGCAAGCAGATCTTTCTGGTGCCCTGGGGCAGGGATGGGTCATAAGTAGGACTGCCTATGTTTGTAGTGTGTCTTGATGAGGGGGGATGAGTGGTCAGAATTACAAGTAGTAACAGATCTTATCACAGACTTTGGTCACTTGGAGACTTTATTATTTGTCTTTCAAAAATAATTTTAATTATTGTAATATACTGTGAATATCCGAGGATACACAGTGAGGCAGATGAGCAAAATTGGACAGTATTGCTCAGAATCCTAAATTTTCAGTCACCTTAATTTTCTCGGTTTGAGTTGCATGTGAAATTGTACCCGATAAAGGGGAAAAAAAACCCCTTGAACTTTAATGTTAATGTTAATTTAATGTTAAAATAGATGTTAAAATGTTGACAGAAATTACAAATTCATGAAACATTTATGACTTTGGAGGTATCTTTTACATGTACAGTTTATTGTATTTTGCTGAAAAAGTGTCATGTAGGTCAGTATATTCAACCTGTGCAGAATGGGCACAACAGGAGGAATCCCTCTTGCTTTGTGCTTATTGTCACAGACACAGGGAGCGTAACTGCTCATTGGGAGCTCAGGAATGTATAACTAGAAGAGTTCATGAGTCTTCTTCAAACTTCCATTCACACTTCCACCACCCAATGGACCTAATTTGTTCCTCATAACAGAACAGTCACCAAGGTCGCTTTTGATTTTTTCTCTCTTATTAAGGCACAGAAATCTGGCACAGGAGGGGACACGCAGGCTGCTGAAGACCTTCTGCTTATCAATAAACCCCTGACGGATCTAATTAGCCTGCTTATTCAACTGGTGAGAATTTGCTTGTTTGTCAGCCTTTTGGAATGTTTCTGAAGTTGGAATTATTCAACTGAATGCAACATCTTAGAGCTCTGTTTGCTAGTTTTTCATTGTTTATAAGCTACCACCTAGTACTCTAACGCTTTGTAAAAAGCTACAGGTCTTGCAGTTTACCAGTGGTGTCAGAGTAAATCTCTCTGTCCCAAGCATGGAATTGGGATGAGGGGTAGATTCTCAGTTTGGATACATATGCATAGCCAAATTTTAGCCCTTCAGAATGAACTAGTGATCACTGCATATGGAAAGGATGGTATTCAAAATATGACACTAATCGTGCTGCTATCATTACAAAAGCCAGCAAATGCAAAATTGATTTGCAGCGAGTGATGCCTTTAAATATTATTTTCTTGAGTTTCAGCCTTCTGAGTTTTCTCAAGGGTTTTCTTTTATTTTAACGTGACCCTGAGGGATTTATGAGTGGGAGTGGTCCCCAGTGATCTGTAAATATCTTTGAAGTGTGTCTGTTTAAAGGCAGTCCTTTGCAGGGTTTACTAAATGTAACAGCACTGCACTGAAATCTCCACGGAGTGCTGCATTGTGACCCTGATGCATCCCATCATCACAACCTCCATAATACTGTGCCAGAGATCTGTATTGACTGTGTGTAATGATTTGTAGTAAGGAGTGCTTCTTGAGCTGGACAGGGCTTTTATAGGCTGCATCAGCCTTTTGTTCAATATAAAGCCATTAAAATGGTATGTGAGAATTTCCCTGTGGCATATCACAGTGTCCTTTCCAGGTTATTTCACTTAGAGGCATTTCAAACTCACTATGTTCTCTTTCAGACGCATTTTTGGTGTTTTTTTCCATTTAAATAGAGTTTTCAGATGTTTTGTGATACCAGTAGTGTGGTCCTTTTACTATCTTTAGCACTGTCTCTCATCTTCTATTTTTGGGAAGTGTGTGATTTCTTTTTTATTAATTTTTGGTGTTATACTTGTTGCTAAGTCCTCCTTTGATGAATTTCCTTAAACCAGCTATTGACGAAGGCTTTTTGGAAATGTTCACTGAATGACCTAAATCAAAGTGACTGAATTTCAACTATATAATATTTCATTTTTATAAATTAATTTATTTTTTTTTTATTTTTTAAAAATCACTATATATGATAAATAGTAGGACATGAAGAGATGCAAAGTTCCTTTAAAGTGAAACTAGTCATAAATTTAAATTCTATTAACTCTCCAAAGAAAAGAAAATTAGAAGCCAAGTTTTACTCAGCTTATACCACCTGGAAGTCTTTTATAGGTTTTTAATTAAAGGACAGGATAATTGTATAGTTAGCATGTACTGATTAGATTGTGACTTCCCTTGTATTTCAGAAGCAGAGCTGCAAATTATCACTGAGTTTTGGTTTGGTCTGTACTTCTACAGATTTTGGTGTGTTTAAAATGCTGATTTTAAATCTGCTGATTTTAATATACAGGTAAAGAATAAAGACCATTGGTGCCACTTCTTTTAGCTGCCAGTGATTGTTCTCTGTGTTCACTGGGCTGTGTGGCTACATAACCCTTTATTGCTGTTTTGAGGCATTCAGTTCTTTGTGAACTTTATTTTCTGGAGATAATGGAGGCCTTAAATTTTGAACTGATCATTACTTTAAGATATTGAGTTAAAATTATTTTCTCTGATTTGCTATTTCTGCTTATCTTACCATATTTATAGTTTCTTAGGTCACCTTGAATAATTGCTTTCGCTCACTGATATGTATATCCCTGAAGTAGATTATTATTCCATGCCCCATTTACTTGTCTTTTTATTTTCCTCAAGTTCTACATGTTTTTCTCTCTCAATAATCCCTCAAAAATCAATGTGAGTTAAACTTGAAAATGTCAAAAACTTAGAATCAATTTTTCCCCTCTGTAGTTGTGATTTAGTCTATCACTAAGGGCATAGCAAAGCAAGTGTAGGAAACCTAGATTGCATGTAAATGGCACTTCAGGGTTTTAAGAATGCAAAAGAAGAAATAATTACAAATCCTATCATGCAGAAAACACTGCAAATATGGAGAATTCAATATTTAATCCCATGATCATTATGCCCTTAATTGGTCAATAAGAGGAAAATAAATTGAGCATTTAGTCTTCTGCTTGGCAGTTTTGTGTTTAAAAGTTAATTACACTTACCTTTGCTGGGTGATGTTTCTCCACTTAACATAAATGTAATTTTGATATTATTCTGAAACTTGCAGTAATTATACAAGATATAAAACACCCTCTAATTTTTGATGTACCCATTATATGGAAAAAAAAATTAATGTTTACCTACTTTTGAAATCACCTCAGTGTGAATTTTCAGAAACTTTCAGAAACCTACCAGTACCTATAAAAAGGAATTTCATTCTCTGTAGGTCCCAGATTTAGTTCCTAGGTGTAGATCTTCCAGTCTTTTCTGCAACCTAGCAGACTGCTGGGAGAGAACATTTCTTGACTTCTGGTGGTAGGCTTCTTCATCATAATATTACTAGTAAAATTTGCAGTTGCTTACTGTGCTCTGTGTGTTACTATTGGAAGTCCAGCTAATCATGTGCAAATGTGAAGAAGACAAATATGAAGCCTCAGTGCTTCATGGATGAATGAGATGCTCTCTTCTAGGTCCTTTCCATCTCTATATTGTTCTGATTCTAAGGCTGTGCCCAGAATTCGTTTTCAGAACACATGAAGGTATTTGCCACCCAATAATGAAAATGACTGCGGAAGAATGATAACCCTGGAGACTGTAGAATTTTATTTCACATTTCTTAGGAATACACACTGTTCCATGATCAGAGTGAAGAGACATATGTGTATTTTTCCTGTACTATAATGTATTGCTGTTATTGTATTTTAAATGTTACCTGGAAGTTATATTTGAAGAATTCTCTTATACAGAGCTACCCTTAAAAAACCCCAAAAATCCCAAACAAACACACCAGAGGAAATAAGAATATGTTGTCACTTGCATAGAATTTCAGAATGAGGATTTACTTTCTCAACAATTAGGCTAGATTAAAATGAACTGAAAATACTTTTTTTTTTTTTTAAATACTTTCCCCTAGGTAAGAGAATGACAATTTTGCCCTAAGTCAAAATATAATATCTTACTCTTTAATTTAAACCTGTGCATATTTACTAATAAGAATAACATAGTAAAGCTAGCAGATTAATAGTGATGTTTTGCTTTTACAACAACATTTTGTTCAATGTTTGCAAAATCATCTTCCCTATAGATCCCAGTGGTACTTCCTTTACATCATATTCTGTAATCACATTAGTGATCTAATGGATATCTATCTCTTATCGTAATAAACTCTCTCTGTGTATAACCTCATTAATGCACTGAAATAGTGTCCCCTCCGGGTAATCCAGACAGTTTCATTGTAGCTCTAAAATTAGATGCTGTAACAACCCCAACAGTGTGAAAACTGCCACTTCAGCTCAAATGATCACACGTTTCTTGCAGCAGTTTGCAATTCATGAACACACTGCAACTCAGTTCAAAATGATGGAATTTTTGAGAACAGACTGCAGAAATATAGACATGCAATAACAAGAAACTTCCTGCTCTTCAACACATTAAAATACCCAGAGCGGGTTCCATCTAGAAAGGAAGAGAAGTAGAATTTTGTGTTATAAGCTTGTTTAGAAAATGTTATAACATGGACATAAAAATTAAGTAAAGAGTAATACATTGTCTTCATTGCACAAAAGTCTTGTCATGCAGTATTATTTTTAAACTAAGTGAAAAATAGATCTACAGTTTTGAGTTAAAGAGTGGCAGAATTTATCACCTTAGCTGTTCAGTAATTTATGTCAACATGCTAGATTGTCTTCAAGCTATACATTAGCCCAGATTAATAACAGCTGCAAGGAGAAGTACTACCAACATGTCTACCTTGCTGAAGGGCTGAATTCATAATCTCCTCTAAGACTGATAAAGCAAAAAGAAACAAAAGGCCACTAGATGTTTTTCAAGTAAATATGAAATATTAAGGGTCAGATATTTTCTCATAGTGTTAGAACTCTAGTTTAGTTTTTTTGTGGGTTTCTCCTCCCGTGAAAGAACAAAAATGTAAGTATCTGCTGTCATGAAAAAGTATAAATGTATTTGAAAGAAATGTACTTCATGCTAAATAGAATTATGATTAGAAAAATAATCAGACTGCTGTGTCAGCTAATAAGGAGCTGAACCATCCACCTATATTCATTGTTGAGCAACATGAATCAGTCTTTGCTGTTCTTATTAAATATGAGATATTATTTACTTGAAAGCTGAATTTTTCATTCCTTGGTTTTCTTTATTTACAGATGTTTATTATGTTTTCAGTCATTGCTTTTGTTTTATACCAATAATTTCTTCAGATCCTGTACTCTTTATAGCCAGTACTAACACTGACTGGCAGCCAATGCTAAATTTTGGGTTACCAGCTTACGACTTTTGACATCTAAATCACTACTTGTCAGTAGAGTTACAGAGAAAAATGCTGATGCAGGCATACTTAAATAAGGACATTGCTGAGAGTTCCTCTTACACCTTAATTATTGATGAGTTAGGCTGAAGGCAAATGATCTTACTCTTTCCAGAGTAAATATGATCTTTCCTATTCCAAACTTGGTTTTCTCTTTATACAAGACCCTATGCTGTTTCTGTTTTACCCTGAATTTTTCCAGGATAACAGCAACTTGCTCCCCAAACTCCAGATAATGCCAAAGCTCAAAGGGACTCTAGGGAAGCAGAAGAGCCTGCAGTACAACAGAGGATGAAGGATTTCATTGACATTTATGATTGAATAGTGCAATGTCATGGTTGGCAAGTATTGGGAACCCTGGAGTGATACTTGGAAAATGGTCACTGAAAGCCTGATACCCTGTGAAGAGCAAGTCTATATGATGCCAAGACACGTTGGATGGAAAATTTCCTTTCATAAGATGGAAAGGGTCTTCCTTTCTCTTGTTGGGGAAAAAATAAGAACAACAAAAATGATAAATGGTTGGACATCCTAAGAAAAGACAAGCAAAGCCATGAGCCC
Organism: Pachyramphus minor; assembly: GCA_013397135.1. Taxonomy (NCBI): domain Eukaryota; kingdom Metazoa; phylum Chordata; class Aves; order Passeriformes; family Tyrannidae; genus Pachyramphus; species Pachyramphus minor. Next base: position 486,256 of record VYXB01002944.1, on the reverse strand, counting down.
AAGCACAGCCTCTTCTTACCTGTTGCAGTGTTCCACTGCCTCACTAACTGGGGTTTCCTGCTGAAATCAGCCTCCCTTTGGAGTAACACTAATCAGATGGACTGCTCATTTGCTTCCTTGACAGTCACGTACCCTTCTGGTGTTGGAAAGAACCTCTAACGATTGTGGTGCTTTACGTATTTCTTCATGCAAGTTTGTTGTAGGGGCAGTCCTCTACTGAGAGTGGCAGCTTTCTACTCCTTTGATGTAGTGAATATCTCAGGAAAAGAGCTTGGGAACAGTCTCACTTTGAACTATGGCTGTTGTCATTACTGACTAAACATGGTAATTTTTTTTCTTGGGAACTCCACTGCAATACACAGGCAAGAATGTATCCATCCAAGATTTTCACCGATTTTTCATTTTTTATGTTTGGATAGCCAACAAACAATATTGGAAAATCAAATATTAGTCCTTTTACTGTGATTTTCTTCAGGGAGTGGTTGATATACCTGTCTACAGTGATTTAGTAACAAAATGAAAGTAGGAATACTGCTTTTATAAAGTGTGAGAGACATACATTAGAGTAGTTTATTTTGTCCTTCCTTTATCTAATGGCATTTTTATTTCAGTGACAGAAATACAAGTCAGCTCAAAGCCCGAAGTAAGATCAGTGGATTTTTTTTTTAATTTAATAAAGATTCAAGACACAAATGAAGCTATAAAACTTGTTACTATATTTAGCTTTTCTTGCTTTTTGGCCTTGCTAATTATGTTGATGATATTATGAGATAATTCTGGATGTCGGAAAGGAAATAATCAAATAGGTGGCATTTAGATTGGAATGAAGAAAAATCATACAGCAAAACTGATGAAGAAATAGCTGCTGTGGTCCTGTCACTTGCACAGTTTTAGGTCAAATATAATGTGATATGCCTTGGGGCTGTGTATTCAGAGATTACATCTCAGTTCAGTCTGTTTTAAACAGCCACCTCTATTAAGCTAGTGGAAAACAGGATTGTATTTGCATGCAGATCCCTGGAGAATTGCTGCTTGAATATTTGAGGGGTGTATATCTGATAGTATGTTCAGATTGCCTTAAAGTAACTGGATGGTTTTTCCTTAAAATGAAAAAACTTAGGAAATTCATACTGCAGATTTAATAAGTAATCATTATTGAAATGGTTGGTCATATTATATAAGTGGTTGGACAGATTACATAAATTGTTTCCTTTTATTGCCAGTAAGGATAGTCTGTTAACTGTACTTTAATCTAGCTTCTTTGTATGTAAATAGTACTTTTGGAATTAAAAAATTGAGTGGGAGTGATAAGGTGTTTTTATACTTCTATACCTAACTGGTTTAAGACCACTAGCATTATAGTTTGTTCAGGTCATAGACTATAAGGTGAGAAAAAGCCATTGAAATAATTTAGTTGAGGATTGTGTATAATGTAAAACAGGACTTTCCTAAATTAATTCCTCTTTATAGTAAATGGATTTGTTGTTTTTTTAGGAAAAAAAAGGGTTTTTTGTGATATTTGAGTTGCCTTTGATGGAGAATCTGTCACAGTTCTAAGAAAGTTGTTTCAGCGGTTAATCACTCTTATTAAAGAGAGGAAGGAAAAAAAAAGAAATCAAAAAGTATTATCATCCTTCTAATCTGAATTGCTTTTGTCTAAAGTTTTGGGCTATCATCTCTTGCCAGTCCCTTTTCAGGTAAAGGAATTAACCTATCCATAGCCTGCTTTTTCTCACATGTAACTGAGAGGATATGATCAAATGCCTTTAACCTTCCCTTTGATATTCTATAGACATTGAATTCCTTCAGTCTTTTGCTGTTGTGTTTTCCAGTCTATCATCTTCTTGCCTGTTCCCAAGAAAACTCTATGATTTTTTTCACTAGCTTTTGTGAACTCTCTGTGCTGAAACTAGACATTGCATTCCTGTTGTTTTTCCAAAATGTCATTGTCAGTGCCAACTAAAGGCATAATATAATATAATGTAATATCTCTACTTGTTATTTCCGGACTGTACTTTCAAAAAAGATATAAATCATTTTGATAACAGTGTCATACTATCAGAAGCTCATTTAAAGATGATTATTAGTCATGTCCCTAAATCTCTTCTGTAATTTTGCTTCCCAGGAAAGAATTTTCCATCCCATTGCTAGGGCCTGCTGCAGTGCCTGATCTTCAAAGGAGTGCAGAAAAGCTGGAATTTAGGAAAATATTTAAAGTCTTCAGAATGTACCTCCTAATGTGACTACTTAAAATCCATTAAAGAACTATATAGCCTGTGCTCTATCTCAAGCAGAAGAAGCCATAGGCTTGATTTAGAAATAATTAAATGAAATTTTATGGTCTGCATGATGTCAAAGATTAGACATAATGGCTATAATGATACTTTCTGCTATTCCTACTTCTGTTTAAAGCAGAATAAAATAGTTGGGAGCAACATTTCCAGTGCTGTTGTGATGTTGCTATAGATAGGTTATTTGACAGAATCCTAATAAAGACATTGTTATGCTGCTGCTTAAGAACAGGTATATTTTAATTATATTTTCATCACTTTCTTAAACTTAGTTTAATGGAATTCTGAGTCAGTCAACTAGAAATTATTCTTTCCTGGCACAATGCAAATGTTAATACTCTTCCCAATCCCCAGTGACATGCAATTTTTCTGAAATTGGAGTTTGATTTTTGTTTGTTCATTTTTTGTTCATTTTTAGCTTCCCAGTGAAGATACTGAAATATTTGTGAGTGCTTCACAGTGCTTATCATTGCTGGTTCAGCTATATGGAGGGAACAGTCAGGAGAGTATGTCTCCAGAAAACATGGACAACTTTGCTGAAGTACTGAAGTCCAAAAAAGATACAAGACAACTGAAGCTTTTATTGAGAATTGTAAAGAGACTGGTGAGTTGACATCTAAACTTTTTCAGCATCTGCATGGGATTTTTTATATTGCCGGATAATTTTTTTGGCTGTTTTTTTCCTCTTAAAGGAAAAAATATTTTAAAAGAAGTTTGAAAACAAAATATGTGAAGTTGATTTTCACGTTTTTAAATTTCACTTCTCTGGAGAAGATGGCCTTCTACACTTAAAACCTCTTGCTAAATGATTGTTGGAGTTCTATTTCAGTTAACCATTCAGCTATTTAAATAACTCATGCAATTTATATGTTTGTTTAGGAATCCATCTATGAAGTATTGTAACAATTTTCTGAATGTCTTCTGAAAGAACTAACCTGGTAGCATTAAATAGCTGTTCAGAAACACAGTGGTTGATTTCATGGTGAATAAAATGCCATTTTACACTTGGAATAGGGTTGTGTGTAGGCTGTTGAGTCCTCCTTCTTACCGAGTGAGAGTGACCACTTCTGCTGCAGTGGTTGTAACGTAGAACTCCAGTCAGTGGGAATCATGCAGGGGCTTATTCTGGTGAGGTTATTGACAGGAGCATCAGTTCTGTCATGCTCCAACGCGGTGGCATCACAACAGCATTGTGTCTTTCACGTAGCTTAGGTAGAAAACCCTCAATATCTGTAGCTTTGTCTCAGGTAATACTGTGGGGTTTTTATCTTGAAGTGTGTTGATGACGAGCTTTGCCTGCATTGTCACCAACCTCGCTGGTTGAGTACTTCACCCTTTACTCTCCAAAAACAGGAATTTTCAATTAAATGAAGGTAACTTCCCCAGTGTAAGAGGCAGAAGGTACTTGAATTTTGTAAGTGCATTGCTGACTACTAGAATAGTCATAACCGTAAGTCATAATCAATGGCAGCAGGAGTTAAGAGGAAGCAACCCTTGTAGGGAATTCAGAACTGTTCTAGTCCTCTTTCTTTTGCCTACTGTATTTATATTACAGGAAATAAACACCATACTGTTCTTCCCTGTTTTGCCCAGTTCTATCTTGCTGTAAAAGAAGCCTGCATATATAAAATTCAAATTGATATGATGTTTAGAATTTTAAAGACACTTCCTGTAATTTTAGCTTGCATCTCTACTTCTTTTTCTGAGTATTTGTTGTGCTGTGTAGAACTGGCTTTTGCTTTTCCCCAAAAGTAGTATGAGGAAAGAGGCAACAAAGTGTGAAGAAAGAAAAGAGAACTGAGGCTGTAACATACATATCTAGATTATTTCATTTTACCATAGCTACAGACTTGTTTCTTTCTCTCCATTTTGAAGACTACTGTTCAGAAGTTGACCTAGAGTGCAGGATATCTAACATGGAAACTTCTGTTTACTGTCTTAAGAGAACAAAGCAATGCTATCACCTTTTGAATCCTGCAAGTTCCTGTACTTTTAGTTCCTGTATTCTCCTTTGTATACCTGGTACTTGTTATTTATAATACCAGGCATAGATTTTCTGTAATTACTTTAACGAGATCATAGGATTTCTTTTGAAAGCAGGGTTCATAGATAATTTGACAGACTATTTAATAAATCTTATGTTATTTCTCTAAACCTTAAAAAGTCCTATTCAGAGGAGATGATTATCTTGTCAAAATTGTCATAATTACAAAAGACATTGAAATATAGTCATATCTATTAAGAAGGATTCAGCCCACATCAACTGAATTTTGAAGTGTAGAACACTGTTTTTCTTTCTTAGTATCTGAGCAATATTTTAGTAGAGGGATCAGTAAATGCACCAATTTCCATTGTTGCTGATCAGTGCTTATACAGAGCATCTTTTCGATTTGTGGTTGCATTAACTTCACTGGTGCGGGCACAGGTATTGCTTTGGTAAGACAGGAATGTACAAAAAGAACTCCATGTGCTTATGCTATGAATGCCTTTATAGCATGTGTTGCTGGAAAGAAGGAAAAGGCATAGCAGTATGACTAGTTTCATAGGACCCCAGTGAGCCAATGGAGACAGATATCTCAATTTGAGAGTTCAGTTTGAAGCATTCCAGAGAATTTGTTGAAGTCCAAGATGACCTTACCTTGATGAAATGGAAAGTTATACCTATGTGGGAGGGGGTTTATTTGCAAGAAGTTGGAGATTTGTTTTGAGTTTGTTTTTGTTTGGGTTTTTTTAAAGGTTGCTGTCAAATTTGACTAGCAAATTGACTTAAGGGCAACATGAGCTTCTTCCAACATTTTCTTCACTGATTGTTTTCCTACAATTTTTTTTGCATTAATTTGTTAAACAGAAATAAAAATGTAGGCCAGATTTTGTACAAACTTATTAATGAAATCACTATGAGCAGCCCTTTTAACCGTCTTTATTTTCTTTAAAAAAAAATCATCAGGAGTGAAAACCAGAAAAAAATGCTTTGAGCTAACTTTTCTAGCTGTGTAAGTAAGGATCTTTAAAAGCTTTAAAGAGGCAATACTGACTTTCTTCTTTCTGGTTTGTTTATAATTACCTCTTAGCTTTCAAGGCTTTTGGCTCTGTCAAGACCAGGTTAAGCAGTCTTTTTCAAGAATGTTCTCTCACTGGCATTGATATAATGGACAGAAACAGAATAAAATTATTGAATCAAAGGAACATGGTTTGAGGTTTTTTTAGGGGGTTGTTTTGGTTGGGGATTTTTTTCCCTTCATCCCTTGTACTTACTCTCCTGTTCTGGTTGCTTCAACTTGGGTTAGACAATACTGCTATTCAGAAATACTTTATCTTTTTTAGCAGCATTTTTGTAACTGATCAGTGACATCAGAGAGTGATCTTCTCTCATTTTTGTTGTTCTGGAAGCTTCTCATGCCACTTGTCACAGAAATCGGTACCTTATCCATCTCTTCTGTGAAGATCTAGTGCATCTTATTACAGTGCATTAAATTATCTAGACTGAAGTATTTCTTTGTGAACCAGAAGAAATTTTCATTTAGGAAGCATATAGTTCAGAGTTTGCCTGCTTTACTGAGGAGTTTCTAATTTCTTTTTTTCCCCAGAGGAAAAAATCTACCTGCCATGTCAATTTATCATCTAGTATGCAATGTAAAGGCATTTTTTTATAGAACTAGCTAATATCTTTCCACTGTGGGATTACAGCTTGGTACTCACAAATAAAATATTTCAGCTTTCAAAACAAGGGAACACTCTTTTTTATTTCCATATAATAAAGGAAAAAATCCTCTGAGAAAAATGAGTAAAAATCAGGCTTTAACCTGCAATTCTACACTCACTGTGGAGAGGGAATTTTTGTTCTGTGGTTTTTTCTTGAAGTATTACGCAGAAATGATGTTGAGTTCTACCTAAATCAAAACTTTTTTCTTCTGATTGCCTTTGCAGAATCTCATTTTCACTAATTTGTGTATCATAACAGTCAAAAACTTGTTGAGCCTTTACTTGTGAGCAAATAAAACATTTTGGATGTCATCTGCATGTCACATACCCTGTGGGGACATGTGTAAGGATTTCTCAAATCATAGACTGTGTAGTAAAAAAGTTAAGGCTGGAATGATAGTATTTGAGCTGTGACAAAGTTCCATAACATTCATTAATTTCACTGTAGGACTACTGAACTCTAATTTGATTTCCCTGCCAGTCTGAGCCACAGCAATGCTATCACTATGTACCTGCAGACACATTTACTACCCTGTTTCAAATGAACCAAAGCCTGGGGAACAACTGATCACTATGTCTAAAATATCCTTCAATTCATGTGTCTCTAAGTATTTCTGTTGTGTAGACTAGTAATGATATCCTCAGTTTTATACAGAGACATGCTGCATTTGCATCTTGCATAGACAGCCGTGTGTTTGTATATAAAAAATATATGTATAAATTTTTTACTTGCTATAGTTTCCAGATTAGATTCTTGTTATGTTAATCCCTGATCATGCATTATGAAGACATTTAGAGCTTGGAGAGATATACACAGTCCGAGTAGCACAAATGTGTGATTTAGGGTAGCCATTCTGCAATCCCTTGGTAAGCCAAACTTCTTGCTGGAGGTTTGCTCCTCAGTAGATTCCTACAAGTACACCTATTGGAAGCTTCCCTCAAAGAAGGTGAAGCAAAATCTCAATAGATTTTCAGATAGCATCCCTTTTACAGCTTCAGCTCCGAGGATTCAGCACCACGAGGAGGTGCTTGTGTGGCAATTCCTAGAGTAGTCTGTTTTCCCATGGTCTTACAAAGCTGGGGGAACCTGTTGGCACATCTCCTGCTAAGGGAGCACAGCACTCAAATAATCTCAAACTAAGTGCAGAAAAACTGCTTATGCATCTTTCCCATGATATGGATCTTTTAAGCAGCCTTTAATCAATGTCATTAATTACCAAGGCAATCCATAATATCCCATTGCTCTAAGGAATAATTTTATAACATTTATTTGTGAATCTGTGAGCACAATACTCACTTGTGGGTTAAATTATACATGTTTTTAAAATTCAGGTGACTCTTATAGGAATAACTTCTTCATTAGTATTAATCTCTTATTTTCAAGTTGTTAGCAAGCCTGCATTCCTTCTTTATAGGCTTTCGTTGGCTTCAGTCTATGAGAATAAAGTCCCTAAGACATAATTTTACACAAGTATATATGTATATATATGTGTATATATGTCTATGTATATATATGTGTGTGTCTGTGTACATATATAAAGATGGAGCATTTCATTAGATATAAACAACTTGAGATCCCCCCAAAGAGGAAGAAGCTAATCATCATTAAGATACGTCATACAGATCATAACAGGACGAGTTAATCAAAATCCTTTGAAACAAAAACATGGTAAGGATAATGCATCTTCACCCTTCCTGCTGTGTGGGAAAGCACCCTCTGTTTGCACACTCAGACAGTGGGGGTTTTTTACAGTTTTAATGAAACTGGGGAGAGTCTCCAGAGATGAGAGGTGGGGAGGCTTCCAATGCCCGCTGTGACTTGGCAGCACTTCCAGGTCCTGCTGTACCCTGACACAGGGGAAACAAGCAGCGTGGGGGAATAGCCTCTAATACAATTTAAACAACAAATAAACAATATTTAAATAGAACTAGTAGAGTGGAGTTTAGAGAAACTCATCATTTGGTGGGCATAGTTTTCTCATGGAACAGCCTCTTCGGAGCACTTTTTTGTTTACTGAACAGAAAATTGAGCCGATATTGATTAATTTATCTGAGTAATTTGGATTAATTTTTTTGTTTTAGTCTCACTATGTTTTGAACTTTATGTTTAGTTTGTGATGTCATACTGGCTCTACCAAGTGCACATGGAAATGAATTATGTTGCTTTCATCATTAAAACATGATGGAAGATTTTTTTAAGATTAGTAAAGCATTTTCAGTAGCACTAAGAAGGAGAAAGTCTAATTAATAGAAGTGTGATTTTTTTGTAATCAAAACTTAATAATATTTCAATTTCATGTCACACATCTGGCAAACAATACCAAGTCCTAAACATAGGTTATTTAATTTAGATTTATATACTTGATATTAAGATTAACATAGCTTTTCAAAAAACACTTTTTTAAAGTACTGCATGAAAATGTTAATATGTCTATGTGTAATTTTCAATTAAATTTCAATTAATAATATCCAGATGTGAGAGGAATGCTGGAGATGATTAAAATTTGAGATCCCATGGCATTCTTTATAGTAGTATACATGGTTAACTTTACTTTGGCTAGTTGGATTCTGTGTATTGAAATCACAGACACAAATTTTCACTATAGGTCTGATAAGAATTTTTATTTTTAATCTGAAATTGTTAGATACTGTTTCACCTTAGAGGCATGTGCATGTTTTGCCTGTGTGCCTGGCTTATGTACCTTGTGAAGGGCTGAATTCAGGCACGTTTATACTTTGTGGTACTTGTGGAGTGTTTTCAGGATGCTGAGTACATGCATGTTAGCACTGTCTTTGTCTTACTCGTTTTTGGCATTTGCATTCTATGGTTTCTACTGGGGGAGAGGGAAGAATATTTTGGTATTTAGATTTACACACTCGGTTAGAGCACGGAAAGAATTTTAACAGGCCTCCATTTCTGAGTAGCCTTCCTTTTAATTTACCTTTATGATTTCTACAATATCCTTCTTTACATTGGCCAGAATCTTAAATGCAATGTTCAAAACTTATATACTGATGGGGTTTTTTCCTTTGTTTATCCTTCTGTCTTATGAAATGAAACAGAATGAGCATCCATAGGTAAGTCTTAGTCACCGATGCAATCCCTGGAGTTCTTATCTTACTTCATCTTGTCATTTTTGATCCTGTCCAGAAGTTCTGTAGCTGATTACAGAAAACTTTGCTATTTTTTTACCCAAAGCACTAGGTGGTACAGGAATACTCTGCTTATTTCTTCTCATAGAAAGAGCAAATATTTAAATCTCTATAAGATTGCCCAGGCTTATAGGATCATTTATTTCTGCCTGAGTCAGAAACCTTTTCTGCTGTGTGAATTTTGTACGTCTCTGACTGTGTTTGCTGCTTCAAATGAGTTGTAGAATAATACCAGTCCTGTGGCTGAGAAGGCTAGGATGGTGAACAGTAGGGCTATTAATATAGTAATAATGTATGTTATAGCTTTTATCCCTGTGTACCTGTAACTGCAAATACAGTGTATTCTCTTCTTTGTAGGTGACTTGGAATGTTCCTAACTTAAAGTTCCAAGAAATTCTTAACAACTATGAGAATTAAAATTTTATTTTGATTGGCTCTAAGCTGAGATACTTTTTTCAGCTGATCACTGGCGCCCAAAAGCCTGTTGTATTAAAAACACAAGGCTTCATATAACGTGTGGTAAAATCAGAACACTAATCATGGTCCTCAGATAACATTTTGCTTAAGAGAATCTATCAATACCAATCAAATAGGATTGAATTATTAAAAATCTTCTCTCAGCTTGAATGTTAATACCAGGTTGTACATATTTCCATGTTCTGTAGCCTTAATGAGGTGTAGGTGCTGCTTTCATTATTATTATAACTGAATTTCGTTAGCCCTGTAGACCAGGACCTCATTGTGATAAGCTCAATCCAAGCATAGTAAAAAATAATTTCTTGCTCCAGAGAACAATCCAGCTTGTTTCCTGTATTCAAAGTAGGATCAAGGAATGGCCTGGAAATGACTCTCCGTAATAGGAAATAATTTGACTCAAAATGACCATTCTGGATAAAACAGATCCTCAGGCAATGATCCATTTTGTGCAAGCAGCTATGGAGGTTTAACTAGTTGCTCTTGATTACTAATATAAAAGTATCTTCATTTTATTCCAGATTTAAATTCTTATGGTCACAGGAGTATTTTAAAATCCTTAGTCTTCATATAGTCTTCATGTGAAGCTGTTACCAGAAACTCAGAGCTTTGAAAGATTTTGTTGCCCATATTAAAGATAAGATACAGTTACCTGTGAGAAGCATGTTTACTGTGACTTTTTGCAAACTTATATTGCAAACCCTTCAACAACATGTCCCTTTTTCATTATATCTATTCTCTTAAACTCAGTCTCCTTGCTGACAAGTTTATTAGATATAAAATAGTTTTTTACATTTCAACATGTAAATAAAATTTTAAATACCAAGTACCAACCAGGATGAAATCTTATTAAGCAGTTAAGAGCACTCCTTTCCAGTAGGGAATCTTCCTTTAACTTCTTAATCAGCTAGTAGTGGACAGCCAGAGTAAAAGGTCTCGATTATCCTCTTTGTTAATCTTCAGTGCTCCTTTATTTTCCTTGCCAATGTTTCTATGTATTGAAACATTAAAAATATTTTTTTTAAGTTTCAACTTCTGCACTTTAACAAGGCATCCAACAAACATTAACTGTGTTTCACTGCATCTGGATCCTTACCCTCTTCATCTTGTAATGCAGGAGCACTGCTGAAAAGCTGGTGTTTTCAAAAATCTGGCCATGAGCAAATCTGCAGGTCACACAGAGCTTGATTTTAATAGCCAGTGTGTGAATGCAGATAAACAGGGAATATAACTGAAGTGCCTGTATTGTAGAGGAAGACAGTCCTTGGCTGTCCAGCTGTGAAGATAGGGGACTCTGAGGCACGTGAATTACGCAAAGGACACAAATAGACAGGACGTTTCAGATACAAGTTTTCTGTCAGATGGAAACAGTAAGCAAAATTATGACACAAATGCAACAAAGGTATGCTGGTTGTGGCAATGGAGACCAAGCAATATGACCATACAGAGCAAAAGAAAGTCAGTGTTTAAGGAGTTAGAGATAGTTGGAGAGATCAAAGATGAAAATTATTCTAGAAGCGTAAGTTAAGACATACATACAATGAAAGAAAACAAAATGCTTGAAATTTTTCCTTGGATTTTTCCAAGGATCTAATGGTTGGTTAATGTGGTCATTAACAAAAAGTACATATATTTAAGGTTCCCCAACAGAGGGACCATGCTCACAAGCTAATCCCTGGCAAAGATAACCATATCTGGGCTTTATGAATGGGGTGCTGCACAATTTCAGACAACTCTGTGATTCATGTAAGTGTTCTGAAACAAGTTTATGTTTAAAAATAGCATTTCTGTGCATTGAGGTTAGGCTTTCAGTAATTTCTCCAGAAACTGAGCCCCATTCCCCAGTTCAAAGAGTGTTTCAACCCAGCATCTTGAGTGATGTAACATCAACATTCTAAATTATGAAATATCTACTAGTTAAACATTTATAAAGTGCCCAGTGCTGTCACTTCTTTAAACTATTAAAATGTAATGTTTTTATATGAACATCATTATAAATTTATATCCAATGTAATTTGTGGTGAGGCAGTGTTCTATGGGCTGTGAATTACTGTCCTAAATTTCACATGACAGATGCTTTCTCTGGCATGCAATGACTAGTTGATGAGTTCATATGATGCAGCATAAGAATATTTCACTATTTGCATACCAGCTCTACTCTGCTTATAAACCTTGCTATTTTAGACCACTCAGGGGCCATTTTAAGAGCAATGAAGTTGACACACAAACCTCAGTCTTGTCAAGAGCAGAGGATTACCTAAATCCTTTAATATGAATAAAGGAGTACTTCTCCCAGAAATATGTAGTGTTAATTAGAAATGGATCAACAGATGCATATAATTTTATCCAATATCTCAAATGATTTAAAATTATTTTTTTAAGGAATTAGACTGGTGTACCTAATTGCAAGAGGAACTGCTGTAGAGCATAACCTCAGCACACTTTGAAAAGTCAAAATGGTATGTTCCATAGCGCATAATATTGTACCTTGTGGATGAAAATCTGATCTTAATTCTGTAAATCCTTGGAAAATATAACGAATTGACTTACTGCATATTAGAATTGCATCAGAAAAAGATAATTTATATCCAAACCTGCCCCCCCCCCTAACCAAAATGTAGATACAAAAATCTGCCATGTATACAGGATGTGATATATATATATATGTGATGTGAAGTAGGTATACTGAATGGTGGAGTCCACCAGACTAATAATTAAAACAAATTACATTATTTGTAACTGCAATTTACTATTGTCCCGTTTCATCACTTAAAAAAAGAAGAAAGAACTGAGGTAGAATACCCTTTGCTCATTCTGACTGAATGCTTCCCTTGTGGCTTTTCACGCATGAGACTGGTGTTTCCAGCAAAATGCTGGCACAGGGCTCTCCATGTGTCCTCTGGGCAGAGGCTTTTCTGTTCATTGGACTTGCGGAGATATAAGGGCAGAATTTCCCGAGGGAGCTTGGGCACAGTGCTGCTTTTTGTCCTGAGTGCTGAAGCAGAAAAGCTCTGCAGAACTTAACAGTAAAGCAGTATTTAGTCACCCTAAAATTTTAACTAAGAGTCCTTACTGTGTGGCTGCGTGTTGCTTATTTTCATTAGAGCAATGGTCTACTCAAAGCAGGTTAGAATTAAAATCAAAGCTGTGTTAATCTTTTGCAGTCAAAGAATTCCCATGGAACTGAGTATATTAACACATCCTCATACTGCTACTTTTCTTCAAAGTACCACCAGTATATAAACACTATAAAAGGTAATTTTTAGCATACATGATAAAACAGCAGGTTTACATAAAGCATAAAGGAATTTGGGTTTTATAAAGATCAGGACCCTGTTGTAATTTTAAGCCATTAGTACAGTATGTATTTGCAATATGAATGGGAGTATATTCACAAAATGGCACACAATATTTATTTTCAAAGTCCGTAACTCTAAGATGGCTGGAAGTAGTTTGTGTGACATATATTAGTCAGTTATGTGAGACCTTGACTCTGCTAATATAGCAGTATTTTTTTAGTTTGGTAAGGAAAATTCTTACTGCTCAAAACCAAATTACAGCTGTCACTGAGACTTAAATAATATGCCCTCAGGATTGCTCAAGTGGACTGTTACTCTACTGAGGAGCTCTGATGACATCAGAGAGATGCTCATGCAATTTATTCATGTAATTCTAGCTCCAAGATGAGATATATATTACATTTTGAAAGTGATGTTATTTAATCATTTATGACTTTATAATCTCTTTTTAGTCTCTATATCACTTTCACCACTGTATTTGTTAGGATCCTTTTCTTTACATGTCTTTTATTCTACATTTCTACCTCTACTTATATGTTTTTGATTCTTCGTTCAGTTCCTGAACTAGATGCTCCTGTTTTTTTCTTGAAACTTCTCTTTTTTTCTTTTAAAAGAAGCTGAAATCTTTGTGGCAATGGATTTTGGAGATGGGAGGAGGAGCAAGAATCTTAAAATGCCAACTCTATCTCTACTAGAAAATAATGGCAGCCAACCATAAGTTTGCTAAGATCGTTTTATTCCACTTTTGCCTAATGCCTTGTAGAGTACTTCAGGAACTTAAAAAAAGATGATACTTCAACTTGAACTTGCAGGAGAGTGTAGAATGCAAATGTAATCACTCTGACAATGATTTAGTGACCCTGAGACATCTGGGAGTAAGGCAAGGTGCAGAGGACAGTGGCAGGATGTGGATTGGAATATGAAAGGAGCAGCATTTTCTGCTGCTGAATACATGTATGTGAGAAAGAAAAATAACCATGTCTCAGAATGAGTAGAGATAAGAAACGTAAAGCAGTGATGAACACTATCTTAATATCTTGGCAGCACTGCAGTTCTGAATGTAATTCCCAAAAAATATGCTCACATTTTGAGACTACTGAACATAATGATTTTAGTGTGATATGAATCTTATGTCCTGCTCTGTAAAGCCTGACCCCTCTGTAGTGCTGCTTTGATCCAGCTCCCCACCCGATCTACCAGGGTTCAGCTTGCAGCCTTTCTGTTGCAGAAGAGAGGAAGAAAAGAAGTTTGAGATGGTGGCACTTCTCAGGCACCTTTCTCTTACCCTTTCTGATGGACAGGGGTGTATCTCCCATTCTTCTGCAAAGAAAATGGGTCAGAGCTAGACTTCTATGTGCTTCAGCAAAGCTGTGTGTATTCAGAAAGACTGTAGGGAATAAGAAGGGGCATCAAAGCCACCATGAATTATAGTGTCATCATTGGATGAGATTGGCGTGGCATTTAGTGCCATGATCTAGTAAACGGACTGGAGTTGGACCAAGAGTTGGACTCGATGATCTCTGAGGTCTTTTCCAACCCAATTGATTCTATGATTCTATGTTCTAGGGATGTTTTCTAGCCACAATCCCATTAGTAGTGAGAGTAGTGAACGTACTTGAACCCTGATCCAAAAGACTCGATAATACAATATTTAGCAGTATCATGCTAACATCATGTTAGACACAAATGATATAGCCCATCAATTTGTTTTTTAAAAAGCAGAAAGAGTGTTTCTATTTTAAGCAGAAAACAGACCAACATACATGAAACAGCTGGACAACTGTTGGTACCACACTAATAAAGCAGCTATATGTGCAGTAGCCTCTGTACCTCCCATTGCTCTGCGAGGCAGCTGGTGCAGACATGCTCACACACACATGCAAGTTCCTCTGTGCAGAACGGCCTGTGCTCTAGCCAGAGCTGATACCACACCTGCAGTACAGAAAGTATGTGTGTCTGGTCTAGGAACACCACATAATGCAAGCATCACTTCTGTGTCTCAAGCGGTATGTTTGTATGGTACTCAGTGCAGTCTTGGTTTTATCTGGACACTTAAGACATAGAATCATAGAATCAGCCATGTTGGAAAGGACCTCTGAGATTATCAAGTCCAACCCTTGATTCACTACCACTGCAGTCACTAGACTATGGCACTCAGTGCCACATCCAGTCTCATCTTAAAAACCTCCAGGGACGGAAAATCCATCTCCCTTGGCAGCCCATTCCAATGCCTGATTACCCTCTCTAAAAAGAATTTCTTCCTAATATCTAACCTAAACTTCCCCTGACAGAGCTTAAGACCAAGCCCTCTTGTCTCACTAGGAGAAGAGACCAACCCCCACCTGGCTACAACCTCCTGTCAGGTAGTTGTAGAGAGTGATGAGGTCTCCCCTGAGCCTTTTCTTCTCCAGGCTAAACAACCCCAGCTTCCTCAGCCTCTCCTCATAGGATTTGTGTTCAAGTCTCTTCACCAGCCTTGTTGCACTTCTCTGGACCTGGAAGAACTAATTGGTTAAAAAGAAGCAAGTTTGTAGCACTTGAGTGGCTCAAAGGGCTCTTTCTTCTTATTTGTTCTCTGGACAATCATTCTTTTACATGCTCTATCTTATCATTAGTCAGAGCTAAAATAACTTTGTCAGACTAGTACAAATTATTTCAGACAAAGCAAACATTTCCTAATGCCAAATGCAGGACAAAGACCAAAAGACAAGGAAACTTGTCCATACTTAATATTTCCAGATCTAAGAAAGACCAGCCCATAAATTCATTGATGATGCTGGAGTTGCACATATTGGCTTTCACCACTACAATAAACCTTAAGAAGAAAAATTTAGGGAAATGTGTTATATATTTCTTCCATAATTAATATATCCTAGATATAATGTTTGAAATATTGAGGTCCTTTTGAGAGAGTTGTCACAGCTTTCATATGAAACTAGAAAAATCAAATCAAGGAAAGTATAATATTTTCTGCCACTCAAATGGCTTGCAAAGCTCATTATTTTTGTGTTATTTTCCTGACGTTAATCTTTTCACTAAAACCGTGGGTTGAAAATAGAGGGATAATTAGCATTAGCCCATTTATGAGAAACTGCTAGTGACAGAAGCTTATTTATTGTTGTGTACAATTAAACATGATGTGAACACATGAGAATTTACATTAAAACAAGATTGCAGCTTGTCAGCAGTTTCCTTTGTTCAGCTGGGTGTTTATTAGGCTACAGCTGCTCACCTACTTTTATATGACTTTATAATAATAGTAGCAATGTCTTCGTTATTGGAGATGTCTAAACCAGTTTGATTACACAATATACAAAGAAAAAATATATCTGATATAATCTTTGTTAAAGAACTAGATCTGGAAGTAAGATTATATACCAACAGGAAAAAAACCCAACCTTCTTGTCTCATCTTTTTGTTGTTCTGGGTTTGTTTGTATTTTTTTTTAATTTATTCCTTGCACTAGGTGTTGCTTATGCATAGCACCTAAAGTGGTTTATCTAGATAATTTTGTTGTTTTATTTGGACAACTTCACTGCATCTACAAATAAAAACCTTGAGACCTGTCAGAAAAAAAAAAAAAACCATGCATTTTTTTCCTAGTTCTGTCATTATACAAAGTGATTTCTGCAGTATAATAGTTGGTCTTACTTTCTGTATTTAAGGATCTCTGGGAATTCGTAGTCTCATTTTTGAGAGTTTCAGTTTTATGTTCCTTGGTGTAGATAAACTACAGTAAAATACACTTTTCCAGTTCCTGTAACTGGATGGGTGGTTTTTCAGAGCCTACAAAATGGAAAGCAAAAGTTTCATCTGTCGTTCATGCCCTACTGACACATCCTGAAGGAAAGCAAAGCAAGATACAGGGCCCTTATTTCTGTCTGGCCTGGAGATGTGATCAAGCACAGAGGATCTGTTATCAAGTCCCAATAAGAAAATGTAAAAGAAAGTTCTGGTAACCTTTCTGAACTGAAAGGTTTTGTGCTTTCAGGAGCAAAATGGGGCCATCAGTGTATCTAGGGGCAGACACACCAGCATTATTAACTCATGCCAGGATGGTTCATATTGTTCTCCAGTCAGAGAAAATATTAGTCCTGTTAATTTCAAATGTGTTTTTCATGTCACTATGTGCCAGTCCAGCTATTGTATGTAGCTTTCCAAAGCTGAATAAGTTGATACCTATCTTCTCAGAAGGGCTGCGTCTCTTATAGCTGTCATCATTACTTCTGTCTAGAAGCTTTTATTTCTCCTTAGAACTCTGCATGGACACAGAGTCATAGCCCATGCCTTTGACCAGAATTTTAGTCTGGTTTTCTGGAGCAGAAGCAGGATGAATGAATGAACAAGCATTTTGGTCACTATCAAAATTAAAACTTTAAACACCTGCTTCAGGTTTGTTAATGTGAACAGAAAGAACTGTGCTTAAGTATTTTCTTCTGACTTCCCTAATGGGAAGCAAAACTTTCTTTCTTCAGGTTGCTAATGTCTGTAAAAAATTTCTTAACATCCCGACCACGTCATTTTTTACTTTTGCTTCAGATGGAAAAGCAGTGACCTCTTATTTGTTTGTGAAGTGTTCAGATATAACTATAATAGTAGTCAACCCAGCACATACTGCAACTGAATGCTTCCTGCTGCCTTCTGTATGCGCTGTTTCAACTACTAGTAACTTTCTGTTTGGGAGTTGCTGAGGAATGGGTATCTCTTTGCTTTCTATTACTTCTGCTGTGATTTCCTTTGGAAAAAAAGTTTTCAAAGTACCATAAAGTCTCACTGCTCTGTATGAACATTTAAATTCACTTTAAATGCCAAGTGACATTTACAGCTGTGGTCTAGATTCATCACTTCTGATTTAATGTCACATTTCTGTGATTTCTTTTTATCTAAATGTGATAACATTGACATTAAGTTTTCATAAATTATTATTTCATTTACATAAAATAATTTCTGTAAATATACATTGACATTCTAATGTAAAAATTATGGTGTTTCTAGTGAAGTAACTACAGGTGTCAATAATTTTCTAGAATTATACTACATAGTATGTATTCATCTCCTATAGTATTTTACTGATACAGCTCTAGTCTCAAAACCAATGAGCCGAATATGTGGGAAGACACTTCTGAGTGACACTGTTAGGTTTGCCCCCTGATGGTGTTTTTACCACTGCAGCTTGAGTTCAAATCTGATTATTAATTTTAAAATATGGAACAGCTCATAATGGACATTATACACTCCTGTGAAGTCACAGAGTAAAAAAGCCACAAATGTTTTGTTCTCACATTTGAAAACTGAGGTTTAAAAAACCCGTAGTTTTAACATTGTAGAAATCACTCACTCATGACAATTTAACCACAGGGTTAAAACTGACTGTGATCTAAAGCAAAGAAGGAAGGAAGATGAGAGGCAAGATAGAAAACAGGTAGAAATACACCTGTAAAAGAGCATCTGAGCTTAACTTTGAGTAGCAGAATTTCTTGGAGGGGGATTTGTGCTATCCCTTCCACATACAAAAATGAGGCAGGTATGCTACTTCAAAAGTGCAGTCACATCCTGCAATTTTCAAAACCAAAAACTGATTCAATAGTGTCATTGAACCCAGCAAGAATTAGATATAGTTCTTGGAACCTTGAATTTTAAATAGTGGTGAATAAATGTGATCTACTATCCTTTACTTCTCAGTTGAATTATTATTTTTTCTTTTATATTTGTATTTTATCACAGTGACTTTTTTTAAACTCCTCTAAATGTAACTCTGCTCTCAAATGTAGCTGGTGTTGATTGGTGTACTTCCACTTAGGTGTCCTAGAATTACAGATGAGAGAACAACATAGTATGAGAAGTGTCATGCACATCTCTCAGGAAACACATCCTTCGTCTATGTGCATGTTTGCAGTGCCACGGAAGAGGGAATCTCATAGTTTTAATCCTCTTGATTTCTTACTTTTTAGTCTGGATGAACAATCATATCAAAGCAAAAGTCAAATACTATCCTGAAATGTTTTGGCTTATTGAAGATACAGATAAGTAGACTTTGTTTTAAACCTGGGAACTGGTAACAAAACTCAAAACCAAAGTTCATTTTCTTACAGCTCTTGTGGAAACAGCAATGAATATTGATAGGATGTAATGCAAGTCAAATAAATCTTTTGCAGTGACCACTTATAAAACAAATAGTGTTTCTCTTTACTGAGGCTGATGTTTGTTAGGCAGACTGTTTCCATGCAAGTATGAAAAGTTTCAAGAAAGGACATGAATGGGTTTGTGACAGCTTTTAGCACTTCACTTCCTTTTTAATTTTGAATGGCAGAATAGTATTTGTAGTGTTGTAATTCGTACTTCAAAAATAGTGCAGAAGTTATTGTGGTTCTTACATCAATGAGAATACATTTTACCAATTAATCTGTGTTAATAGTTAGATGGATCTTCAATAACTTTCAAACTCTTTTTCCTATTTCTATTGTTAGTCAGAAAAAGGCCACTTGTTCCTATATGAACTCTTTTGGGTTTTAACTCGCAGATACTAAGCAATATATGTTATTGTGTATGTTTTGGTATTATTGCAACTAGAAACTGGAGGGGTCATTGGGTTTCTGGCAGGATGAAATTTTCCCATGGAAAAACAAATTATTTCCCCCAAGGAAACCATTTATCTGGTTATGAGAGAAACATCTCAGTAAAATATCTGTATTTAATGAGGTAATCATATGAAACCACCTGTCTGCCCCATTCAGAGCCATGGACCGACTTGTTCATTTAGCTATTTCGCCCTTTTGTACATCGGTAGAGAAGTCTTCTTGCCTTCAAACATAAAATACTGAAGTATTTATCATAGCCTTTAACCCTCTTCCAAATTCTACTGGAAGTGCTGACTAATCCTAACAATAGAGGGCGATCCACAGTTCATTGTGGAAAGAATGAGGCTCAGCACTCCTCTAGTACCATCAGCTTCCACATGAAGTATTTCTTGGAGTAGTGATGGGTTCAAGCTGTCTGTGGGTCACAGCTGACCTGAAGTTGCTGCAGATCTTTTTTTCAAACTGCTGCAGCTTGGATGTTTTCTGCATTAAATTAAATAAGGAATTAAATTGTCGAGAGTAATACTGTGTGCACTCTGAGCAGAAACTGCACTTTACAGCAAAATACTACCTTGTGTCAGCTTTGAGGAGAGAAGTAGCAAAGGAACTTTTCTAAACTTGGTCAAGACAACGGTTATGGGAATATATGAGCCAGTTTTAGTCTCTGCCTGCAGACACAGACTGTGAAAACAGCACATCCTTGGGAACAAGGGGATGGAATTGTGTGTGTCAGCATTCTGTTGCTTGTACAACACATACACACGAGGAAGCACATCTTCAGTTGTGCAGTCTTCCCTTAGGCTTCCTATTTTTGAAAGAGACAGAGACCATTAGTACAATTCCGACTCAGACCAAGAAAGTCCTCCAATTCTAATGCTGTAGTGAAGGGTTGTTACTGGTGCAGAATGAGGCAGCTTGATCAGTGCATGGAGAGGACAGAAAACAATGACTACTGATTCACCCTGCATTGCTTTTGGGTGACAAGTAGGATCTAATTCAAGATTTCACATTTTTATTTGTAAGACTTCAGATTGGGTAAGTCCCAAACCATCATTGACTTCTGACCCATCTAAGTTTTATTCTTCTTTGTTAGAAGGAGTCAGTCTTATTTATTGAAAACATGCTAATCTGAAAGGTTATTTTTGGTCTTGAAAACTTTACCTTTAGTCTGCTCCATTTTCTGCTCAGAAAAGTGAAAATGGCTTGGTTTCTTTTTATCTCACTTCCCAAGATTTTTTTCTTCATTCTTACAATTAGAGCCTGTTGTTTTTAAAAAGAAAGTACCAGTTGAAGGAGCAAAATTATTTAAACTAATATTACATACTGAGGCTCCTATCAATTGTTTTGGTAATGTCAGAATCTTTAAATCTGTCATTTTTTGTTGTTTTAGCCAAGATGGCTAGTGATAGAACTGGAAATAAAATTCCTGATTCATAATCCTACAATGTGACCACATAAAATAATTCTATATTAAAAAGAAATTTAGAGCAATTTAGATTAAGGGCAGGGGGTGGGGGGAAAGGCATACAAAACTGGTGTTAAGCTACCGTATATAGAGTACTAGTCTTTTTAGATGCTGTTTGATAGCAAGTGTTCTTGATTCAATTATTGAAGGACTTGTCATGAAAGATGAAACTTTGCAGAACTAAATTTCTGTGTATTTTCAATGGGAAATTACAAATAACCACTGATCAAATGACACATATTGATCCAAGTACCATTATCTCAAGGAAATTGAAACAATGTGATTTCAATAAACCTGAAAAGGTCAGCAAATATTAACACAGTCCTCCATACTCTCTTATATTTATACCATTTTGGCATCTGTTTGCAAAATGATATGACTCTTACAGGGGAGAGATTCTAGTGCATATTCTGATGGGATGAAGAGTTAGAAACTATTCCAGAAAAGGCATTCATCAAATTATGTGCACTACAAAACAATAATATTGTTGTCTCTTACAAACAGATTTCATGCTGAGATAGCTTAGTCTTAGTCTGACAGTTGAGATGCAAACTAGAGAATAATTTGTATTTTGAGAAGTTGTTGCATAAATATGAGAAACTTGTTCATCTTTTTGGGGTTTTTTTGGTAGCACAGCTCTGTTGGGTTTTTGTACAATTAACCACATAATGATCTTCCAAGACACAAAAGCAGCATGAAATAGGCTTTTTTATTAATTTAAGTACTTCCCATGGTCACTAAACTAAAGAAGGCTGAACTTGTATAAATTAGCAAACAGTTAGTAACACAGCAGAGCTGCCCCTGTTTGTACAAGCTAAAAAGTTCTGCTGTATTAGTCAAAAAATGCCAGCAGTGGGGAACTTCTACATCCTACTGAAGTTAGTAGACTTTGGGCTTCTTTACTACCTTGTCTGATGAGGCCCACAAGCTCGGAGTTCCTTATTTTCAGATATACAAAACAACTGCTACTTTATAATTATGAGAGAAAGCTCTTGCTGCAAATATAAAGAGAAGTGCCTGTGGAGTTTGTTGTGTTTAGAAGTGCATTGTGACTTTCCATCTACTTCTTAATGTTCTGTATCACAGATTCGTAAACTGAAAATAGGTCTACAATAATGTTTTAAATACAAAAGGCTTTTAACAGCTGTTGCACTCCTGTGGTTGATAAAGCAAAAGGGGAATTACAGAAGAGAAGCATTTTGATCAATATCTCTAAATTGCACTTTAATAATGGATTACATGTACAAATTAATAGCGGGGATGTGTTCAGAAAACCAATATGAAGATTGTCCATATTGACCTGTGAGGCACCCTACTATGCCCATGGGAATAATATAACCACTCAGAGAGGTGAGAAGGTTGGGACTGAGGCCAGCGAGACCAGCTGACTGGTAAATGCATGGGCTGAATCAAATATTGTCAGTACTTAATGAGCAATGTTTCTTCATTTGCACAGTGATGTGTTTACAAACAGTGGTTAGTACCATTTTCATGGAAAGTGATATATTCTTCTTCTTAACCATGCCCTTAGAAAAACAAGAATTTTTTTTACAAAAATTAATTCCTCCTTGTGTCAGTCCCTTCCACCCACACACCCTGCATATGCACATACTAATTTAACATGACATTCAGAAGGAGAAAACAAACACCATTTACAATCAAGTCATCAACCTATGTTTTAAAATTCAGATTATAGAAGTTCAGTGTCTGAATTTGCATAGAAAATGTCTGGTTTGCATAATAACTTGAAAACTATTTTCCTTCTCTAATATTTGGTTTTGAACTCCATTTAATCAGAGTTCTTTCTGGAAGCTGCTGAAGCATTAATACTTAATTTTGGTCAAAATATTTGGTTTGGTTATTTGCCATCCTCTTGGACTGCAGTCAGATCTTTTGCAGGCCTCTGGAATCCAGATGATTTTCCTCTGTTCTTGCTTTTTTTTCTTTTTTTTTTTTTTTTTAATCAACTTTTTAGGCATTTCTGGTGGAGGTAATAATGGAGATTGAAAACTAAGTTTTAATCTAAACTGTTATTGTGCCAAATACTTTTCCTAGACCTAGCAAGTTAACTTTGGGATTTTGTTTTAGGGGACTTACTTTGTAAGGATTTTTTCCAGCCTGTCGTAACAGCTTCAAGCATGTTCTTCTGTTCAGTCAGCAGGACTTTGTATGTATGACACACTGTAGCCAAACTGTACTCTTCTCAGAAACATGTAATTTAAGATGTCAGGAAATTGTAGGTTAGTGTTTGTAAAAAATCAGGCACACTGAAGTAACTCTGACAAGCCCTACTGGTACTTTAGGTTTTCTTTGTCTCTATAGATAATGCTTAGCTGTGTAATTACCTTCTTTGGAGATATAATTTATTTTAATTTCTTTCCCTTCAGTTTTTCTTAACTTGGTGCTTCAGTGAATGGTATTTTTTTAAGAAAGATAACAATACTGTAACTTCAGAAGTGAAATACTTGCATTTCTGTAAACAATATAGTCAAAATACAATACTGCAGGCTTTCCTGCAGCAAAACAGGTGTCAGAATATGAATTAGGGGAGGTAGTGCCTGCATCCTGGTTTTCTTATTACAGAGAAGCATTACAAAACCGGAATGATTCAAAGACTCAAGGGTTTTAGTTACTCAAAATTAATAGATCTGTGATAATTGTATTCCTTAGGAAAGAGTAGACTAAGAGACTGTACCGATTTGTTTTGTACCCTGAGAAGATGAGAAAGGATGAGTTATCAGGTTATTTAGATAAAGTAGGGCCAGTGCAGGGAAATACATTAATTTCTCTGAAAGGAGTTGGGGACTAAAGAAGCACATGTAGGTTTCATTTCACTTAGAAAATAGCTGAAATATTTAACGATTTGTCAGGTGTAGCAACCCAGAAAGTTACTTACTGTTAGTAGTTAAAAGTAAGGATGAGGTAATCATCCAGATTTATTAAAGCTGAAGTTTCAGTTAAGTTTGGAGTGGAGTTCAGATGTGAATGCTCAGAATCTCAGCAGCTTTTCTCAGGATAAGTCATCTGCCAGCACCAGAAACAGGGCACAAGTTTGTATTTGTAATGGTTCAGATTTCATACCTCTATTGTATATTTATCACTTCAAATATTTCTATGAATTAGATCTGAAGTTTCTATATAATATCTTTTCTAATAGGGGTTTATCAGAACAGATCACAAAATAGATATAAGTAATCAAAAGCTGAAGATATGAATTGGTTTGAATAGAAGTAGTGGAAAAACATCCCTCTGTCACACAAGCATAATTCATGTCAGAACAGGGTATAAAGATCACTACTTTGAGACCTTGTCATGCCACACTTACAAATGTGCCACTGTAACGGGGTTGGCACAGTTGTGGTGCAAACCTCCCCAGTACTGATGTAGCATATGATGAGAGAAAAACTGGTTTTTGTTGGCAAAGGTACCAGCTGCCTCAAACCTCTGAGTGACATAAGCACCTCACAAATGCACTCTTATCTCGGTCTTGCTGTAATATGAAGCTAAGGATCCAAATAACGTGCTTCATTGAAAAACAAGCAAACAAACAAATTCCAGAACTCCCACCCAAGAGAGACAAATATTTTAAAACCAGCAGCTAGTGAAAGTTAGAAACAAAGTAGCATTTAGAAAGAGGCAGGTTAAAAAAAGACAACCTGTGCTATATACCTGGCAGAGTATTGGTGTGGTGCCATGACTTTGAGGGTACCTATCCACCCAGTTCCAACTGCAGGGTTGGAAGTAAAGATTTCCCATCCAACTGACATCTCCAAAAATTATTTTTGGATTACAACTGAATTTCCTCCTCTGCTTAATATAAATTGCTGCTGAGGCTAATTTGAACCAACCGTGACGATTTTGTACTGCAGTGAATGAAGAACAGTCATGATTAAATCATCAAGCTGGGAGAACAGTAACACACATTCTGGTGTACAGCAGTATCTCAAATCACTGCATCTATTTTTGCAATGACTGTTAGATTGAATATTACATTAAATTAAAATTTTTATTAAAAAAGAAACAGTTTTTAGCTTCTACACAAGTCAATAAGTTTATATAAAGACTTTGGGAGAACATTAGCTTCATAGATGTCTGTTAATAGGAGTGGAGAAATGAGGGTTTTTTTTCATGTTAGGAATTTTCATAAACCAGAGTGTGATTTCACAAGATTTCAGCTATCATAGCAGCTGAAAGGGAGTGGGCTCATTCTTCTCCCTGGCTCTTCTCCTCCTTTCCACCTCTACCACGCAGTTCTGTCTTTGCTTCCCATCAGCTTCTGTGCTCATGGACCAGAAGTTGTGCCAGTTCCATTTGCTGACCTGGCCAAGAGCAGTTGCCACTCTAGGTAGTTTTCTGCCACTTTAGCAAGCTGACTTAGTTTAATGGATTTAGTTTGGATGACTCCTAGAACCCATTTCATTTTGTAATGGCAAAGTCATAATTTGATCAAGCAATTTAGTAAAGCTGTGCCCTTAGGTTAGGTTTCATAAGATGCCCAAGCCATTCTAGCAACTTACTGCTGTCAAAAGGAAGAATTCCCCAGGTTCATGTTTCCCACTGCTTTCCCTGCACTTGGTGCTGCCCCTTCTTTTAGCTGGTTCAGCTCACTCAACTGGCAGAAAATGAACCCATCAAAAATGTGAACAGTTTTATGTCAGTTTAGTGTTAACTGAACTCCGAGGTATCAGACAAGTGCCAGAGCCAGCGTGGCTGTGAACTGGCACTGGGTAGACTCAGTAGGGAAGAAGAGATGGGGGGGGAAACTTCCTTTAGCAGCAGAGCGATGTGAGGTTGGCTCTGCTGGCTTGTAAAACCATATGTTACTTCACACATTAGCACAACCATTTTCTCGTTGTGAAGGTGCACTCTGGTGTGGAATTAATTTCAAAGATTAAAAAAATATTTTGTCACTCAAAGGTACTAAGAAAATATATACCTCTTTTTTTCTTCCCCCACAATTAGATGCTTCCAAATCAAACGTGAAAGAGAATAAACAGAATTGGGGGTTGGAACAGTTGGGAGCCAGAGACTATATACACTGAGTGCTGAATAAAGGCATTTTTGTTTCTCAAAATTTTTGTGCAGTCTAACACTTCTGCAAGGAATGCTGAGTTTCCACCAGTTTCTTCCTTGAAATTAAAAAAAAAAATTAAAAATTAAAAGGTGTTTCTGTAGCCATTAACACCCTAATTAGCACCTTACTACTTCTTTCAAATGGGCCTGGTAGGAGACTTGATGGAGCTGTGACAGCTAGGGACAAAACTTTCCTGGCAAATAAGCTTGAAGCATGAAAGGGGGAAAAAACATAAAGAAAGGGAGAACTTGGTTAATTTCTGTAAAAGTATAAGATACTGAAAATAGGGCAATGAATAAAAGTCAGTGGCTGGATCTCACTGCTGGTATCACTTGGCGTGTGTTTGTTGGAGGCAGCACTGCAGGACTACAGACCAAAAGGAGATTTGCCAGCAGAGCTCATCGGGGGAACCTCCCCCGCAGCTCCCCAGCGGAGAGCTGCCTGAACTCCATATTCAAGTGGGAATAGTCACAGTGGCAAGGCAATTTTTTGTAGGGATAACTGTGTCTGTGGGAAGGTTCTTGCCAACATTGTTAATGATACAGTTTCACGATTGCTTTAGGCCAGCCTGTGTGTGGGCTGGCGTCAAAAAGGGAGGTCCCAGCCATGTGTTTCTGCCGCCTCTCTGGTGCCAGTGTGAGCGTGAGTGGTAAACTGTAAAACTAACCTAGGGAGAAAAAGCATGGGAGGGGTTGGCCAGATCGCATCCCTGATTTCTTACCATCTGATTGCACAAATGCCAGCGCTGGCACTGGGGAGATTGGCTTGGGGGCGGAGGAGGGAAAGGCTCCTTGGCTGCAGTTCTGGCTCAGGCTGTTTTACAGCGATGGAGAACACAGAGTGGTGAGAGGGAGGGGATTTTTTTTATTCTAAATGAATCCTATCATCCTAACACATTTTGGGGTAGAGATTCTGTCCAAGAGGCATTCAGTGATTAGGAGGCTGGCCTGGTTCTTGCTCCATGTAGGTCAGAGAGGAGTGCGGTCTCTTGTTCCCAACATATCGCTACAGCTACTGCCAGCAAGAACGCAGGATTTCTTAATTAATTTGCTCAGTGTAATTCAGCACACACCTAAGCCTCTTATGGAGTACAACCATAGTTTCCAGTTTAACAATATATAAAGGTGTGTCATTAATATACAGTTACATATGCTAAGTCCTGTCTTATGTAAGCAATAACACACAACAAGGTGTGTTTTTGTCAGCCACCATGCGTACATCTTGGATGTACTGGGGCAGCAGTGTTGCTGAGGGCTATAACACACCCAGGGTGTGGGTGCATTAGGTGACTAATACACATTTTTTAGTGTTATTGTGCTCATTAAATACATTGGGGCAAAAGTTTTAAAGTAAATTAAAATCTAAATTATGAAGAATCAACCCACTGTGTAACTGGAAGTGAGCAAACACATCTCAAAGAAGTAACCAAAACTACAAGGATATTTCTAACATCGGAACTCCCCTTTTTGTATAGCTAAAGGAGGTTGTAGTGATTTTGTGTAGCAGCCGAGGTTGTGGTGATTTGGCTGTGGAAACAGTTGGTCTTTGTTTAAGGAACCATTAGTCCCTCGACATTGCCCTTGCTCTTGGTGAAGTTGTTGTGGTCTGAGTCCCAGCTCTGAAATTACTACTCATACATAAGGGGGAAAGGTTCATGAGAACACCCCTCATTTTCTGTATTTTTTTATCTGAAATCTGTTTTCCTAGTTCTTTCATGTACCTTAGGGAAGAAATATTTTTGCGTTCATATTTGGACCCCTGAAATTTCAAAATGAACGATTAATTTTAATTTGTATTAGTAGTTAATTTTGTCTTGCTTATGAACAGGTGATTTTTGTAGGAGCTGGATCAGGTCTTAATGGTGGCTCATTTTCAGTTCATTGAAGGAGAGGTATAGTTTGTGAGTGATACAGATGCCCAGAGGGTGACATGATTCTGCTGGGGTTAGTGCTCTTTGCTTCTTGGGAGTTTGCACTTCTATCTCAGATATTTCTCCACTGTATTTTTTAGTATGCCTATACCAAGCATCCAATTTCCAGCTCTGCAATGCTTCATTCTTGCTCAGAGAAGGAACCTGTTATTTACTATTTTAAAAAGTACTATTTTTGTTGGGTTTTCAGTACTTTTGCAGTTTAAGAATTTTAATATTTATAGCTAATGTTGACAGTCTTATAATGCAAACACCTGCTTTTCTTCAACTCTGAAACTGGGGGGGGAGGGGGGGCTGGGCTTTGGCTTGGAGAACATTTATTAGATGTTCACTTTTGACCTGATGCTAAAAATGATTGAGAACTGGGTGAATAACAGATGGCAATGTATCGAGGATACCTATTCATATTCATTCCACTATTAATATTGTCTTAGAGATAAAATAACCTACACAATAACATTCCATTCCACCCAAATCACCTGTTCTTCCAAAACTTTACTTCCTTATTCATTAAAACAAGTTATCAATGAAATGAGAAACTTTAAAACATACTATTATATAGACTTTGTCCCTCCTTTGACTAGAGAAAACTGCGAATCATTCTGCTGATGTAAAGGACAGTCAGGAACAGTTTTCCAGTAAAAGTGCCAAGGTACAATCATGTATTGTTGTGTCTTATGTGGTAGCGATATGCCTGTGCACAAAAACAAAAGAAGTTTCACCACCATGCAAAGCACAGTGTTTAATTGCCCTTAGTTTATTTGTGCAATGGACAATTTGAATATGTTCTTAGCCTAATTACAATGCTATTTTGATACAGTTAACCCAGCATTTTGCTTCTCTTCTCCATAACTAGTTGGTTTGGTTTGGGGTTTTTTTTTTCCCTCCATACCTTGTGCCTGGTCTAAGTTCTACAGAACTTGCCACATTTATATTTCACCTTGCGTGCTGTGGCTCAGTTTTTGTGAGCCAGATCTTTGACCACTGTTAAGAGTACAAATAAATAATATTGTATATTAATCAATAAGGTTGGAAAAGAACATTAAGATAATCAAATCTGATTGTTAACCTAAGACTACTGAGTCCACCACTAAACCACGGCCCTAAGCATCACATCTGTCCAGTTTCTGCTTTAGTTGCACAATAAAACTTTTTTATTTTTCTTTCTCAGTTACCATAAGTATGAGAATAGGTAAGCTGTTTTCCTACTGTGAATAAGAGGCTTTAGAAAATATCACCTTTACTAGTTATACCAGAAGGTTTTACTGTGTGAAGGTGTTTGTTGTCTTAGAAGTCTTCCTGGAAACCACGGGTAAAGAAAATGTTATCTTTCAGAATGCTCTCTTTTATGATCTGTCATCCTTAGTTATGAGTCCTTGACAGGGCAGAAAACAAAAACTTAACTTCCAATGAATATGTAAAGAATTTACCCTAAGCAATTTGATAGCAGTGTTAGAAGCAATCCATTGTGGTAAAGCGACAAAAACTGTGTATTCCAGTGACAGGAGGGGGAAAGTTATCTTAATTATTTATCTTCAGTCATGGTAAAATTATTGCAAGCAGATAGTTAGCATCTACCTCTGCAGCTCTAGAATTGGAAAATAAATCACAGCCTGTGCTAATTGGAACTGATCTTGACATGGTGCAGAATGCTGGTAACAATGTTGTATGGCATTGTGCTTCAAAATTAAGATTTTTTTTTTTTTAAAGTGGTTGTTAAATTTTCCCTTGAGAACTGTAGCTCAGCTCCTGCATTTATCTTGATAAATTGGAAAGTTGTTGTTTAGGAGAATGAATGAATGAATGACTAAAGAAATCTGCTTGCTATCATTAGAGTAGTTTACATACTATAGTACAATCACTGACATGGATATGTTTTTCCTGTCCAGTATAGTTGTAAATCCTTGATCAAAGTTATTACCCATCTTAGTTGGTTCTCCTGTATGTGATAGAAGTATTAATTGATATGATTTCAGAGAAAAAAAATTTCTGTTGACTTGAGGAGGTCCCTGTAGATCTAATTTTATTTCTAAAAATACGTAAATGTCATGCAGAAAGTTACAAAGTTTCTGTATTAATTCCAGCTTATTCCACAACCTTAAAACTTATCTTATATCCCAGAAGCTGTAGTAGCTGTTTTTTGTTTAAAATTACTTTGACAAGCCCACTATTAACAACAGCATGAATAACTTGATTAAAAAGAAATAATTTCATTTGAGAGACTTATGAAGACAGAACCTTGTGTGTCTGAGTTTTGCTTGAAAAGATTGGTGACTGACAGCCACTTGGGATGTGCATCAGTAACAGGCTCTTCTGCCCCTTAGTCCCAGCTAAGATGAAGCTACAGCTGAGAAACTCTTAACTCTTAGTAATCACAGTAAGAGCAAATCAAATCACCATAGCCTTGTCGTGGAAGGACCGGTTGAAATGAGGAGTTGTGAGTGGATTTGAGATTGTATCTGTAGAATATTTTCCCATTAGAGCATTTTGCATTTTATCACACATAGTTGTTAATTTATTATGGGAAAACCTTGAATCTGTATTTTTATGGTGTTCTGTTCATATTGCTACAAATATTCTGTAACTAACTCGATATTGCTTGAAAGTATGAAATATTGTACCTGGGTAATATTCCCATCACAAGCTTGCTCCCTATGTTGAATTTTATTTATCTGAATTTCCGACAAGGGAAGTAAAGTTAGAAGTCCAGGAGAGCCATTGTTCAACTGGGATAGATAAAGAGGAACATTTTGAAGTGTGTCCCATTGGGTCTGCTCAGTGGAGCTGAGTGGACTGAACACTAGTGGGCAGGAGGTGCTTCACAGCCTTTGTGCACTCCTGTTGAAACTGTGGTAGCAACAGACATTTAAACACCTGTCATCAGTGTTATTCTAGTATGATTTCTATAATAATGGGGAGACAGGGCAGACAAACAAAGCTATCCTGGGAAGTCATTTATGGCAGCACAATACTTGAAAACTGTGGTGATGCTGGAGAGACAGAACATTCTAAAAGCATGTTATCCAAAAGACAGCAGAATATTTATCTATTATTTTCCCTTGTGGTATAGACAGGGATTAATATGGCATGTATGGTTGCTTATTGTTGGGGTTTCTGACATTTTCCATGTTGCCTGTAACTTCGGGCTTTTCATAATAGGTGTTGGCCTCAGGTTGAAATTTTCCTACGCTATTCTTGATTAAACTTTCAGTTTTCTGGAAGATTGCTAAGAGGTATTATGTTGTTATTATTATCTGGTCATAGTTTTAAAAATTCTGATGGCTTTTGTTTAACTTGCTTTTCTGAGAACTTACTGCTGGTGGCAAGAATTTGACAGTGTGGGTCTTGCCATCCCTTGAAATCTTTTCCTATTTGAAATGTTTTTAAAAGCTTGAAACCCTTAAACATAACAGGTTGTTATGTGCTCCATAAAGATTTCTTCTGTATTAGAAACAAATATCTCAAAATTCTGTTCTTTCTGAGTGTGCTAAAGCATCTTGCAGCCAAGCAGCTGAGTGTACAGTCCCCCAAACAGCTGCTACTTCCATTCAAACTCTGTGTGCATCATCCCAATCTGAGACAGAGCCTGGACCTTATCTTCTCCACTCCTGTGTGTAATAAAGTATGCCATGCCTAAAGATACATATGTTCCGCTGTAGAGCAAGAGAGTGAAGTGAGAGCATGCACTTTGTGATTCTTGCTTTGGGCTAAAATGAAACAGAGCTACAGAACTGAGAGTAGAACTTCAAATTTCCCAGTATATTCTGGGTCACAAGAGCCAATGGTCTGGAAAATGTAAATTTAATGCCTGAGCTAATGTTTTCATGTCTGTTGATTTATTGTGATCTAATGTTTGAATTCCCACTGGTTGGTCTTCTTCATGGTCTCATGGAATCAAATCAACAACTGGGGCAAAATCGAAGTGCTGTCTTTTAGCCAGCTCTTTAAAATGTGCACTTCCTTTCCTACATGTGTATTTTCTGTGCTCTCTTTGAAAGTCTGCAGCTGAAAACTTTGCCTAATGTGTTCATCAATCTTAAAAACTCTCAGAAGTCTCTTAAAATAGGGAATGCATCTTCCTGTAAAGCATATTCAGAAAAGTGTGTGCAAAGAGGGGCATAATAATCGAATAGTAGCTCTGCAATTTTAACTACAGAATTAATTATCAATTATATAATAGCTGAAATTACTACTAGTGTTGTGATAACCAGAAATTTGGGCTTCGCTGCTTCTGCATCTGTGCTGCATCTATGTACGTGTAGAATTCATATCTAAAGTCACTGTTTGTGTCACATTCAGTGATAAACTATTACTGTCAAGGACAGTGACTCTCCTCAAGCTGACTGATAAAACATGCTGGTTTTCAGGGATCTCTCACCTCAGCCTATCAATTTACAGGCCGTGCAGTGCTTTGGAGACTGCACTTGTTTCATTGCTTGGCGATCTCTGCTGTGGACTCCTTGTACTGACCAGTTACCCATGTTACAAACTGCCAGACTGGAACGATTTCTTACTGAAAGGCTATAAAAGATGGTATCTAACTGATCTTTCCGTTATTCTGGGTGGGTGCTGTAGTTGTGTGCATTACTGTTAAGCATAGGTCATATTTGTTTAGTCTCTCTGAGTCTGACAGATATTCAGTAACTGAGGGATGCAACCACGGGCAGTTGGAGAAGTGTCGATGAAAGTGAGGGCAGCTGAGCGGTATGGCAGGGCTGAACCAGTTTTCTCATTTGAAGAGAAGTAGGATATTTTAAGTTTGTGGCTTGAGAGTCTTGATTAATCATAAGAGCTTCTGAATGTCCCTGTGACAGTTTTTTGTCTGGTTGGTTTTGTGG
Source organism: Pachyramphus minor (assembly GCA_013397135.1). NCBI lineage: Eukaryota > Metazoa > Chordata > Aves > Passeriformes > Tyrannidae > Pachyramphus > Pachyramphus minor. Next base: position 453,452 of record VYXB01002944.1, on the reverse strand, counting down.
ACTTTTTTCAAATCTGTAACTTGTGAAAATAATTCTTGGCCATTTCAGGTGCATCACTAAAAAATCCACTTTGGAATGTTGAGCTCAGAATACTTCCATGTGCCTAAAGGCTTCTAAATTACATTTAGCTGATGGAGAAAATTGTCTGTTTGTTACATATTGCATCTTGAAACTTGTGAATTTGGCATCTGATTTACATTTTTCATAAATATCCTTTTTAGAAAAAAACATTAATTGATTTGAACATATCTTAAGTGCCTCAGGTATTCCTTCTGTCCATTTGCAATTCTGAAACACTGGTGAAATATGAACATAATTTTTAATTAGGTTTCCCCAGTGCTGAACTTGCTGCAGTCTGGTCTGTTCTCCATCAGTTTGCTGGTCAGAAGTTGTTGACCTTTAGATTATGCTACAAAATCCATCTGTTGCTGGAGGCTTCTGTAAAGAGAGATGTAAAGAAATATTATCTCCTGTCATTCAGCCATGTAAACAAACTCGAATATAGGCAGCAGCTCAGTTTCCAAGATCTGAGTTCATTCAAAATAAGGAGGGAGAGGAGAAGCTGTTGAACCAGTGCTCCCTATTCACTGGAGAATCCTTTCTCAGCTGCTGTGCCCTAATCAAATGCCATTGTCCTATTTTCAAATCCCCCTGCTTTCCATGGGAGAAGCTGCTCTCTGGATAACCCTAACCACTAATTAAATCCTCTCCTGTGATCTAGGAAGACAAAGGCCATAACCTCCATTTGCTTGTCTAACTGTGCCCTCCCCAATTGCCAGCTTTCAGCTTGTTCTTATGGCAGTCTCACCCAGGAGACTTCCTTGTTAGCAATCTGGTATTTGCACTTTTTGTTATGTACCCATCAGCTGTCTATTTCCATACCCTAACCACTCTTTGACATTTCCCCTCATTTAGTGCTCATGTCCCACAGCCTCTAAGACTCTCTAGAGAACTTGATCTCAGTTTTGCACCCCCAGTGTTGGTCAGAAACATACTCAACGGTCTTTGGTTTACTGATAAACTACAAGTTAGTGGCCCTAATGCGTTTTAAATATGGGTGTTCCAGTAACTTTTACTCATATAAATGCCACTGATGTGTCTGAAGTTTCTGAGTCCAATTTAAAATGAGACCGACAAATCGTTCTCCTAATTACAATGCAGTGATGTTCTTGCTCCTTCACCTGCATCACATTAATTGTCAATGCCTTTTAATTATGTAAATTTTCCTCCACTAATATGGTTAACACACTGTTCTCAAGACTATTTTGGTTATGTTCTCAGATGTGTTTGCAACACTTTCTAATTTTAACTTCCTATGTTTTATTAATCTCTCAACTCTAAACCTGTGATTTCTGTTTATCATTGAAATGCTATCATATCTTAGCTTTACTGCACTGGTATGTCCTATGGCAATAATATCATTCAATTTATCTTGTGTCTTTATTAGAAGGTTTTGTTTAATTTGGAAATGAAGAAAGCTTTTGCTTTTTTTGGCTCTGAGCATCTGTTCAGAAAACTCCCCCAATCTATGCCCATCATAAAATTATCCTCTCATAGTTTCATGAATCTTAGTCCTTTTCACTGCCTTGTTATCCTTTTTAAAAGTACTTCCTGGTGGTGGTCACATTAAACAAGAAGAAACACACCCATGATTTGTTCTCAGAGTCCAAAGCTAGATATGTTATTATGATATATTTGTGTGCTTGTCATATATATGCTACAAATACATGGAATCATCCTCTTCAAAAACTTTTCTCATTTTTGTTTTCATGAGCAGATTCAGAAACTGCACATTACAAGAAATGTCACTCTGAGTGCCAGGTTAGAGGAGAGTCCCTGTGGGGTTTGAAATTTTTGGATAGAAATGTGATAGAGGGTGGATGTAGTTAGCAAGTTTCTCATCTCCAGGAGCTTTATCCAGAAAATGTTTCAAGGGGAATCATAGGAAATAATTTCAAAGTGATGAGATAGCTTACCTCCTCTTGAGGTATCCATTAGAAGACTTCTTAATGTCTGCAATATTCTATCTGTCTTAGAATATTTATGTCCATAAATACTGTGGTGCTAAGAAAAGCTTGTTGGAAATCCATAGTGGTAATTTAGATTATTGTTTCTGTTGTTCTACCAAGTTGATTGGTATGTGTTATTTAACAAGGTCAGTCATCCAAGGTGCGTACTTTTCACAAACTTGTCTCCTAAGAGACCAAGATGCCACTCTTCATGTGTATGGGTAGTCCTCCTTAATAGCCTGTCAGTTCATCAAATGAAGTCAGTTCATCTGCCATGAAGGTAGTAATTCGTCACTATTTACAAAGGTTTGAGAAACTACTGTGTCTTTGCATAAGACTTCATTTTCTAGACTGGCACATGAAGTATTTCGCTGACGACAAGAAGAAGGAAAATCCTGTACTTATACCACAAAGATAATTTTTCAGACTTCTGATTTTTGTCTCTGTATGTCACATAGTTTGATCATCTCAATCTGTTTTTTAGGTATATAGAATTATCTAAAACATGTAAGGTGTTACAGAAAGAGATTTTGGAACAATTTCATTAAGTGAGTAGTAACAGGTCAGCTGGTCCCGATGGTAACTGTCCAAGAAATTTTTGAGCCTGTAGCTGTGGTGAGTAACCTGTCACATAAATCATTATCTATACTAAGAAGTTTAAAAGGGCTCCAGGGATCATTCTGAAAATTAACTCTGACTTCTCTAAGAAAGATAAATACAGCAGGTTACATAATAGTCAATATAATGTCTGTGGAAGGAAGTCATATTTATCCAGATCCTCCACATAAGTCAATAGTCTGTGAAGAATCGTAACCCATTTTATATAGTGGACTGGGAGTTTGAAAAGGCATTTCTTAAGGCTTCTCAGTAGAACTTTCTGAAGCACCTAAGCTGTCATGAGAGACAAGTTCTTCTCATATTTTAATAGCAGCCTAAATGATAGAAAATTATAAATGGCTAATATTGCACCATAAATGTAGATTACTGTCATAAGCCCACCAGGATCTTTGCTCTTATGAATGCAATGCATTCATAAATAACCTGGAAAAAGAGTGCTATGACAAAGGTTTTTTATGATACAGAATTGTTCAAAATTAAGGCTGATGGTGAAGAGTTGCAAAATATTGAAATCAAAATATTGATTGAATGGGTGACGGAATTGCAGATAACATTCGGTAATGATAAATACTGAATAATGTATATAGAGAAAAATCCTTCTAACTATTATACAGGCCTTGAGGCTTGCAGAACAGTGATCCAAGAAAAATGTCCACATGACCAGAAATTAGTAAGGAGCTCCCCTGTGGCTGGTCAACTCCTTTTGTATACTGCTACACAGTGTCTGTAATGGCCATGAGCTCTTAATTTTGGCTAAGGTCAGCCTACAGTCATTGTTACAGTGACCTTCCAGATGACACAGGCTTTAGAGAAGCCTTTTGGAAGGCCTTTTGGGCTGATAGGAAGGAAATATCTTTTTCTCATAGTACAGGTGCTGGAATGTAGAGAAGGTGTGTGCCAATCCTTGTCCTGCAACAATAGGAAAAGTAGGAGTTGGTGGAGGGCTGTGGCAAGCTGTCATCCAGTGCAAGATATTTTGGAACCTAAAGGTACCTGCCTTACTCCCCCGAGTGTATTGAGTGACAGGACAAAGAGTGTAAAGTCTGGTCCAGAAAGACCACTGGGTCTGAGGCACATTTCTCTGATCACACATCCAACTTCTTTGGGAGGGGGATTGGAGCATGTACATACATCTACTCCTTGAAAAAGTAGAAGGGTATCAGGAAGCGTGTTAGCAGCCTTCTGGCAGAGAATGACACCCCTCTTTACAGATCCACAGGAAATGCAAGAAAAAAGGGCTCTCTATGTACACCTTTTCTCTCTGGGTCTAGTTCATTCTGGTGCTTGCCAAGCCTTGTAGGATTGATCATCAGTGTTCAGCATTGAGGCTGGGAACAGCTGGAGCTGTAGGAGGAGGTTTAGGCAGGGAAAATACGACAGTGCTGGTGTTGTCTCAGCACCTAGATGAAAGGGTAATGGGAAGGCAGGGGATCATCCATTCCTTTGATTACAGAAATCAGACCCAAGACCTTGAGTTTCTGGAAAGGTAGTAGCCAAGTACTTTTATTTTCAGAATGGATTTTTTCCTGGCGTCTGCTAAGGGGGTCTCTTCCTTCTCACCAACCATATTTCAGAGGACCACATCCAGGGCTTCTTCAAGGACTCTGAGTACTGATGATGGTAGTTATTGCCGATTAGTATCACTGTCTCTACACGCAGGCTGTCTTGTGAGATGGGGCTGTGGATGCACCAGTGATCTCCTTTAATGACGTGAAGGAACATGACCCCTGTCATGAACTAAGTTTACTGCTTTTGTACCCTAGGACAAATTTCCAGCACCTGCTCATGAGCATCTATGGGGATGCACCAGTGATAACTGGATTTGGAATGACCAGGATACAGAAGGCGGTGCACAAGGGGAAGAAAGTAGCAGAGGATTAGCAGGAGAGGAAATGGTGTCTTCTCTGCCCTAGTCCACACATTGTGTCCCTCTTTACCCCTGCTGAGGAACCTATCTAGTGTTTGGTGGCTTTGGCCAGCTGTGCATATCTGCTGTAAAGGGGTCATCTTAGAACCTGCATGAACTTTTTGATGGTGCCATGGATGGAAATGTCTGTGGATGATCAGCAACTTCCATTAATTAAAGGGACCACATTGCTTCTTCCTGTTCCGAGGGGCACTCTCTCTGAATTTGTCCTAGGACCTAGCACAGGAAGAAGCTGTTTTCCCTGGTAGAGAAATTAACTTAATAGAGGGATTATTTGAAAAGCACAAAAAGAGAACTTATCTAGACTTCCCCATTCCATGCAGTGCTACCCAGCACATGGCTGGGTCTTGCTCTGATAGCTCTGATGGGTTCCCTGTGTGCACGTGTGTGGTAAGTGAGGGAGATTCTTGTAGGGAGAAGGGGCTTGGATATGGGGTGCCAGGAGTACTTTTTGGAAGGAAGGAAAGAGGGAAGAAGGCTGTTGAAGGGGAACAGGCTCTATTCCAGCCGTGTCAGTTAATGTGTACCTTATGCAGGTAAAGGTCAGTCCATCTGCAAGTGAGCAGTCAACTGACTGTGGGCTTGGTTTGCAGGGTAGCCATTTGAGATAGATAGTTATGTCATTAACCAAGAGCAAGGAGTTTTACACCAAGGAGGTGGACTCAATCTGACCCAGTAGTCAGCACAGGGAAACAGTACTATGTCATACAGTTGATCTGTCACAAATGCCATTAGTAAATCAAGAATCACAGTAATAAGAGTTGCAAATAGTTCATAGGCTGAAGTATGTTCAAACAAACAAAATGTCTGTAGAACAGCTATGACTAGTAAGTTAATTAAAATTATACATTTACTGTAATTTATGAGTGAAACTAGGTTGTAAATTCACTGAGAACATAAATGATTGGAAATGATTAATTGGCTTTTATTAAATGAGAAGGAGAACTAGAGTGCTATGTTCTGAGCAACTGACATGTGATAATGACTGCTCCTGCAGCAAACATAATAGAAAGTAGTCTGAGTCACTCATTAACATCTACCACTGCCCTTTCTGTAAATTATAAGTCATTAAAGCCCAATATAGCTACTCTGGAACTGAAATAGTAATTTTTACCTTACTAAACTGTTTAATTTAAAATTACTGTAGTAGTCTTAGAGGCTGAAACTCTTATTTTAAGCAGGTTGGGGAAAGTAAACCTCATCCAGAAAGCCAAAGCCTTGCATTATATTGTTGTATTGAGGGATAAAAGTTAACATAAATTGTTTCATTGTCAATTCATTCCTTGGTTTCATTGCAAAGAGGGGCAATTTTCCTGGCAGTTCAATGCTCTAGTGCTCTTAAAAGATGTATCTTCTAAGAATAGATTGAGAACATCACCTCAATTTTACAGATCATCAAATGTCCATCAGTTGGGGATCTTTCTGTTGGGTTGAATTTAAATCAACCGTTTAGATGTGAAAGACTCAATATCTCATTAGCAATCCCTTGATCCACCCAGTTCCCCTGGATGCTGTTTTAGAATGATAATCCCAATCATTCTTCAAATCTTTATAAGCAATCAGTTTTAAGTGCAACTCTTAGAAGATAAGACTTTTCCTGCTAGTTAATTTTACAGAAAAACCCACAAACCAAATAAAGCAACACAGGTGAGCTAGGGGCTTTGATCAGACAGGTATTCTTTTTAAGTGAGATTTAGTCATTTTAGATTTTGTTTCTACATGTCTGATACTGTGCTAAAGGGTAATCCAAATACAGTATTAAAAAAAGGGTGACGAGCTTCAAAATTAGCCTCCTAGCCAATTCAGATTGAGTTGAGTGCCTGAAATAGTGCAATAAATTTCTCTTTAATGTACAAAATTATTTTTATCCTCGCATAAAGGTAACTTCCAGGTACTTTAACCTTACCGGAAAAGGATCATAGATTTGGTTGAACTTCAAATATCCTTTAAAATTCAAAAATACTGTGACAAAGCACTGAGACTTTCTTTAAAAGTCTCATTGCCACTATCATGCTTATGATAGTAGTTCCCTTAATAAAGTGCCACTCATGCTATTTGTTCTCCCTGTTATGTGGTCAGGGCTTTCATAGGTCTTTGCTGAAAGCTGGATTTGCTGGTGTCAATAGTAATTGAGTTTATTCCTTTTCCTGGAACAGTAATGAGATCATCACATCAGCTTTGTGTTGTGACGTGATTAAGTTTGCACTGTGACTCAGTTACCTTGTCCTGGAGGACAAAGTCGTAAGATTGACATCCATGGTGGGCATAGGAGCAAAAGACAGTATGTTGTGGCAGACATCCAGGTGCTCACTCTGCATCTGAAAACATTGTGGTTTTAAAAGAATACTGTATAAGAGTACGTAATGAGTTCTTGTTTAACAAGAATCTGTCTGCCTTCATTTCCATAACTGTGTTAATATTTAAATCATTGACCTAATCAGGTTAAGTGTAAGGGCTGCAACATCTAATTTTAAGGCACACCTTGTTCATGGTAGTTGTGCAATGGCAAATACAAAACAGTGATGTAATTAGCTGCACATCATCAAAAATGTCTGAGGAGTTTTAACTTGAAACCTCTAAAAGAAAATGAACTGCTTTATGAAGTTGAAAATGCTTTCTTTGTAACCTGTGCATATTTATTATGAATACCTCTGTGTGATAATAGTACTTTATGACTTATTTTCCCGTAGTCAAAGAGAACACGAGAGTTAAAAATACCCAGTTCCCAGCCTGATGAGATCATACCTGAAAGCTGGGTTGCTGGTAGCCGGTTTGTACACAGTTCTGTACAACTGTCTGTTCAGCTGAAGCCAAGACTGCAGCAGGGGCGGTGCTGTAAGCTGGGTGTCAGCTTCACTGCCCATCTGAGTGGGCACAGTTTGTCAGAACCCTTGCATTCAGTAGCATTGCCTTATAGTCAGTGGTATCCATTCCTTGAATGCCACATTCACCCACAAGATAAAAGCAAAAAGCAGAAGCATGAGTAAAATAAGAAAATGTTTGTTCTTCTACCCGTGGAAGACTTAATTGTATATTTCAAGATTGAAGTTTAACTTGTCTCAACAGGCATTTCATGGCCAAATAAACATGGCACCGCAAAGCTGGTTAACATTCAGCCACAGCTGCTGGACTCATATTTAATAAATTTTTTCCCCAGGACTTGATCTGCACTTTTAGAGAAAAGGCACTTCCCTAGTTTTTTCTCAGTAGACATTGACTTCTAGGCTGTTTGTTCAAGATAAACATCAAAATGAGGATGCAAAGGTCGGTCTGTGCTGTATTAGAGTTACAGACAGAAACAGTCAGTTTGTCTTCCAGAGAATGCTCTCTGATACAAATTAAATTCTTTACTTCCTATAGGAAAAAGGATTTCTTCTTTGGAAATTCAGCAGATTTTGTGTTTACACAACAGACTCCGCCTTTTCTGTGGACTTATTTCTTTGCTGAAAGTTTTCTTTTCAGCTTTCCACCTCTTTGTCTCCACCTTTTAATGACAAAAGTTGGGAGCTCATGCTAAAGGCTCTGAGATGCTGGCTGCAGTGGAGTCTGCTGCCCTGCCTGGTCCACTGCCCCCTCCCTTCGCTGTCCTGCCTCTCTGATGTCCCCAGCAACAGACCTGGAAACCTGTCTCATCCCAGTATTCATGCAGGCCCACCTTCGTTGGCCATTCAAGCTAAGTTGTGAACAAGAGCAAGTGAGATAAAACCAGGGATCTTATTCTCTCTTCCTGTTTTGGGGACAGGAACTACTGGCAATGAAATGAATCAGACAGTTGAGGCAGTGATTTTTTTTGATTTTTTTTTTTTAACTGTGGCAACTAAACACAACAAATCCCCCCCTTTGGACAACATAACTGATGACATAACTAATCTCAATTCAAAAATTATTTATAAAAATAAGAATGCATTTAAAAATAATTGTGCTAGCATCTATCCTTTGATATCAATTTCTTGCTTGGAAGTTTAACATTTAGTGAGCTTTTAAAATTAGGACATCCATCACAATGCCATCAAGGCAAATAAGTTGAGAAAGCTGTTGCTTGCTCTGTTAGAAATTAATGCTATTTTACTGAGATAACACAGCTAACTGTATGGGCTCCCCAATATTTTACAGCATGGAGTAAAATAAGTTGGTGTACATCACCAACAATGGTGGTTCAAGCCAGCCCATGTAACACAGACATTCAGTGAGTGCATAAACACAGAAGTTTCACATTCTAGCTAAGTAGTTGGTAATTTCTTAAACTGCTTTAGCTCAAGTACCTGTGATTGTTTGACTCTTTACCTAATTGCATTATTCTAATTTAGCTAAAATTTGTGTAATTACACAATGGAAAAGATAAGCTGCAGTATCTGTGGTAACACTGTCAGACAGAGCCTCCTATGTGGAAAGGATCAACAATTTAAACATATATTTTATAACTTGTACATTAATTTTTTGACACTGTGATATGTTCTTCCTTGCTTTGTCCCACTTTGGTGATCACAGCTTGGCGGTTGCATTGGGGCAAAATCGTCCTTCTTGTGCCCCCAGCACATGCACAGACAAGTCTTATTCCACTCTTTCCATCTACTGTCAAGTATTGCATCACCCTTCTTTTTGTACTGTCAGGCATGAGTTACCAGCTACTTGAGTTTATCCTTAAATAAAATGAGCATTGGTCTTCCCTGACTTCCCTTATTAACAGAAAAGCAATATATTGCTTTTGTACCACTAGTTAGTGACATCATGTTGGACTCATGGTCTTTGTATCTTTTTCTTCTATAGAAGGTCTTCTTCTAGAAGACTGCCAGGTTGCAGATTGTGATCCTTTTTGCTCCCTAGCATAATAAGGACATTTCATGCATGTGTGGAAATGGCAGTTGATAAAAGATGAAAATGACTGTACAGCCTTGTGTTGAGAGGAAAAGGTGATTTCTCTTTGCAAGTTTCTGCTGTAAATCATTCAACCTTGTCTTAAAGTCCCTTTGTTTTTGTGGTAAAAAAACTCTGAAGTGCCTACATTCATCTGTATTTTGAAATACTATTATAAAGGACAATAAGATGGTATTATGTTGGAGACGGCTGCAAGAGTTTTTGTTATACACAGGCTGCCAGGAGCTACAACTCAATGAAACAATAAAAGCTTAGGAAAGTTACCCCAGGAACCTCTTCCTGACAGTCCTCAGTAAAACTGACAGTCAGCCAAGTGTGAGTTGAGGCAGAGAGGAATATCGATGTGAAAACATCAAATCACTAGTTTCTTGATGTCACTAAATCAGCAAGGGCTCATAAAGGATGAAGCATGTGGAGTCCAAACACAACATAATGAAAAGGCAAGTGTTGAAAACCAAAACCTGAACATAACTGACAACTTGTGGTTATCTACAGTGTGAGATGCAGTGAGGGAGGATGACCTCTGAAGTAGCTGTGAATGCTTACTCACAACTTGGCCTATTGAATCATTCATTCTATGTTAAATCTCACTATGTTTATTTGGAATAAGTAGTGTAAGTCTGTAAGTATATGTGTGTCTGTAAGTATATGTGTGTCTGTTTTAAGTGCAGATTTGGGATGGTATTTTGGTTGATGATTGTTTTCAATCTGTAATGGCTGCTCTTTAATGACACTGATGGGGGAGGGGAGAGAAACAAATATGGGATCTGCTCTTAATTTTGGAAAACAGCAAGGATAAGAAGTCTTTATTCCAGTGGCTGGCATACTGTGGACTCATGTTCCTGAGGAATGTACTTACCCACTTGTTTGGAATGTGTTTACTTTTTGAGACATCCCCCCAGTGATTATCACTGTGCTGGTACTTGGGTACTGGGAGCCCAGTATGATTATGAATAGATAAGGAGCTGTCTAAAAAGCAATACTGCTGTGGTCAGCAATGAGAAATATGTCCTCTTCGCACAGACAGATGTTTTGCTTTGGGTTGTACAGTGAAACTGGCAGTTCTGAAACCTGCAACGTGTTTATTCGATTCATAATTCGAGGGCAGTATCATTCGCAATGACTATCACTGTTGTTTTCATTATGGAGTCCTAATTCATTGTTTCTGTGGGCACAAAAGTATTGCCAGACTCATTTGGTGTTTCAGTGCACTGTAATTTCACATAGTGCAATACTGTTGGGATTGCCAAGCTGTGTCATCTGTTGGGCACATCACTATTACTTCCTTTTGACCTCCTCTATGTAATTATGCATGGATGACTTACTAGCTGCTGTAAAGATACCTAAATGCAACTGGGCTTGTTAAATAAAAAAATGAGCAGACCAAAATGATTCTCTCTGAGGCCAGTGAGGAGCAACTATTTGGCTGTTTGCTCTCTGTCAGGCAGCCAGAGCCATCTGTCACATGACAATAAGCAAGCATCGATTTCAGAAGTCCATTTGTTTTTGTGACAGTTTTTACAATTTTATGGAAATTGAACCATTACATAAAGCATAATTTTCCTCAGAAATTGGTGTTTTATAGACTTATATCCCTGTTCAGTCATTTACATTGCTAGTTGCATTTTATATAAAGCATAAATATACTAATCCTTTTTCCCCCAATAAAAAAAATCTTCAGAGCATTTTTTCTATCCTTTTTTTTTTTTTCCCCCAGTATATGCAAGACTATCTCTGTTTGGTACTTAAAGAAAACCTCAAGGGTTCTATGTTCAAGTTTTATGTTTCATAAAAACCAAGTCAATAGGGACTAAAAAGGATGCTTAAATATATACCTCAAAATTGTAGTCACTATGATTTTTCTAACAAGATTTTGCTACCTTTTTTTAATTCTTTCAGGATGTATTTTTCATAATCTGTGTTAGTTCTTAATTTAACTCATGATATTCCTGCTTTTCTTGGAATGGTAGATCTAGCTAATTAAATCAAGTTGTAGAGATTTTTATTTGTCAGAATCTTGTGTTCGACTCCAGATTATGACCAATGTGAGCATGAGCCTTCTAATTTTGTTTCGTCCTCCATGGAAGTTGATCAATGCCTTATAAATGTTCTATTCAGGGGAAGTTATGGATTTTGCATACTTGATCAGATTTGTATTACACCAATGGATCTGTATAAGGACAATTTGGACAGCATCCCTTCACATCACTCTGTCTTCTATTTTTATGAGGAACATTTTAAAGCAGGACAAGGAACAATGTCACATTGGAGCTATCATTTTTTGGAGGTTGTATCCTTTAAATCCAAAATTCCTCAGTAAACTACAACTTCTTGGCCATTCCTAGGGGTTTGCCCAGTTCACCTGAGCATCACTGCAAAGCTGCTTAAGGTTTTGTGCCCTCAGATATAACAGCATTTATTAAATTGAAAATTTGCTTGCATACTTCTTCCGTATGGTAATTGCCATTTAAAGCTGAGTGCTTTCCAGTATGCTCTGGGTGTCACTGACTTTTGTAATAGCAAGATGAGCTGTCTGTGGTAACGATTCTTACCCTTACAAATGTGTAAATGTTTGGAATTATGTGAATTGTCATAGCAAGAAATAAGTCAGGAAAGATTTAGGTTCAGCAGTACTAGATAAACATGAAAAGAAAATGTGTTCCCTAACCCACAGAGCACATCAATGAAAATTTGGTATAACTCAAAAAAACTAATTAGACCATGAAAAATAGTGTCACTGGAAAAAGACTTATAGGAATCAACATTTAAGAGGTATTGAGAGTTACTTGTCAGAAATATTTTAGGAGAAAATCTGATTAAGAGAAAGAGAGATTATGAAGGATATTTGAATATGAGAGATTCAGAGAATGATGAACTTGAAGGGAAGTCTAGATATGCAAAGAATCTGTTTTAATGTTTGTTTATAACTGCTTTTAGATTTTTTGGTCCAAAACAACCAGGAGCCTCTAACAGCTTCTAGAGGAACATAAATGTAGTATATGAACTGTTTTAATAAAAAATTATTCCAGTGTATTTCCCTGTTCCTTTTGTAAGGAGGAAGTCACAAGAGACCATAAGAGTAAGCTATAACTGGGAGGTGATGGTCTCATCAGATCCAGCGAAGTGAGGACAGGCAAGCTGCCTGGGAGCCATGGAAGAGGGATCCAAGGGGCTTGAAAGTTTTGTGTCAGCTTAGTATGTGACCCTATTTAGCTAAAGCTGGGATCATGGTTTGGGCAGAATGAAACTACTCTGAAGTGGTACCTCAGGGGAGTTGTTGACACACAGGTGACAGAGGAATCTGTGCTTGCAGATGAGATCACCAGCAACAGGGTGGCAAGTGGTTATTTTTAATGTCATATTGATGTTGGGCTGGCTTATGAGCATGCATAACTTGTCAACACTGCAACCCTATGTGGAATTCTCCTGCAGCACCTTTGAGACATGTTTTGCCAGACAGGACAGCTGAAGTTGTTGTGGTCAGCTAGTTATATGATGGATGTGAAGAGGCTGCCCTATCCAGTTCTGATAAGTCAGATATTTTAACCTCATGACAGGGAGTGGAAACTGCAATAATGGATATTTTCTGGATTATAAAGACATCTTAAATTCCTGAAAGTCAGCTGAGAATACTACTTGCAATAAAACCAAATTTAAAAAAATCAAGACAGAGAGCAGTCTTTGGTTCAATAATTACCTTGCGGTTTTACAGGTCTTCTCTTATGCTCAGACAATGCCCCTTAGAGTTGGTAATTTTCCAGTTTTACAACAATCACAGAACATGTCTCTGTGTGCAAAATGTATATGCTGAAGGGCAGAAAATAGCCTCAAAGTGGAAGGTGTCAAGAAACATCCAAAATCAATTAACAATTATATAGCATGTGGGAGACATTCCTTGTCTCTCTGTGAATAGTCCTCGAGACAGTGTGGCTTTCAGACTGCCGGGAAACTGGTACAGTTCCAAGTTACCCATAGGAATTGCTTTGAACTTAGAATAAACCTGCCCACACATATACAAATTAGAAGAAAACAAAACACATGGAATGAAATCGTGGCCTTATCAAAATCAAAAGAAGTTTGCTGCTGACTTCAGTGGAACAAGAATTTTATCCATAAAAAGGAAAAAAAAAAAGATTTTTGAACTCTAAAATCAGAGCTAAGCTGTCTGATGGAGTGTGTGTTTTCTTTCCTTTTTTTTTTTTTCTTGGTCACAGATACCTACTTGTTTTCACATGTATTTGCAGGATCTGAAGGCCACAAAGTCTTTGTAATTGGGTGTCTGCAATCCCTGACTGCAGTGTGCTTGCCAAAGCACACCTGGAACACTCATGCTTTTGTAACTTTCATTTCTTGTTTTTATGGTCCAGCAGCATTGCTCAGGCCTGTTCAAATGAGTTGGGAATTAGTAACATAAATATAACTTGTCCTACTTGATTTGTTCTTCCCACACACACATTCTGTGTCTCTCTCCAGCTGAACCATGTGTAGAAAAGAGAATAGAGCAAGGAGGCAATGCCAGGAAGGTTTTTACCCTTTTAGAATGAGCTGTCATACATTATGGAGAGCAAAAATAACTTATGACCGTCCTAGTGAGTGTAAGTTGCATCTGCAAGCACACTGTCCTACACTAGCATAGCCTGGCAAGACTTACCATTAATTTTCACTGAACAATCTGTAAATTGGCTGTGCCTTAGCACTTTAAAGGGTCCTATCCCATGTACGTCTAACAATGTTACATTAAACACCTCACAAAAGACCACTGTATTTATCTGGGAATTTTGTTGCTGGTTCTAGTTGTTTTGCTTTTATCTTTTAAAAAATTTCTGCCATAGATATAAAATTGGCCTAATAGCTAGACTACTTCCCTGGGAGTTCAGGTTTAACTTCTCCAACCTGCAGAGCCGTGCTGCCTCTTGTCTCCCTGCCTCTGTGTTATTCACTCCAAACCTCCCTGCCTCTCTCCATTCAGTGGAAACAGTGCTGCAGCAACAAAAATGTGACCTTCACTTGCCTAAAAAAGGGGAGAGGACTACAGGAGAGCACAGGGGCCCATAACCTGCTGTGGGGGGCATTGAGAATTCTTTTGGAGTTGTGATCTCTGCTATCTGGACTGTGAGTTTTCATTTTCTGTGTTATCAATCTGAGCTCCAGAGCGGAGAGCAAATTTGGGTAACTTCATTCTCAGCAGGCGGGTTTCCCTGCCCTTCAGCAACTACACACTCCCCATGCGTTGTCCAGGTATCTCAGTCTCTGCTTGGGATTTCTCTCTGGGGCCTGATGATTAAAACATTATCATTGCAGCCTCATGTTTATAGGATCCAAATTCTTTATTGGGTATGGCCCTTCGTTATGCAAAGGTTGGGCTACATTACTTTGTAAGAATAAGTGTGCAGGCCTACAGAAGTGACAGATCCATTTGACCTGTCACGGGAAGTGAGGAGTTCATATGTTATACTTCCTCCAGGCACTGCTAGCTTAGTGTATATGTTTGCAGAGCAATTTATAATGAAATAAATTCTTATATTTAGTAAGTCCACAGCCAATGGATCTCTTAGTTTTAGTTCATCTGAGTAACTCTCTTTGCAGTATTTGCTTGGTTATTGTGCTCTTCCATTGAGAAGGAATGGCTACCTATTTCTGGCCATGTCATGATGAGTTGTGAGTGACAAACCAAGTGACATGATTTATTTGATTACTGCAGTGCTTGTGAATAGCTCAGCACTGACAGCCTGGGAGAAAAAGTACCATTAAATGCCCTGGGATAGGCATAAGATGGGTCACAACACTAGGTTTTCTCTTCCAGCCCAGGCATTGTGCCTCATTTCTGAAGTTACCATCCCATTGACTTATTTGCTGGGCTGTCACATCAGCTATAGCAATATTTTTGACACCACTATATTTCATGACATTTGGTCCTTAAAAAATGGGAATAAGGTCACACTAAGCAACTGTGAATAGCCATCAACTTTCAGTCACCAGCAGCCTGGATGACATTTGAAACAGCAGCTTTGGTTGGGGATGAAAGGCTCTGTATCCTACTGACAGTGCCTTCAGCCAGTCAAAGATGGAAGTAGGAATGAGAAGTCTGAGATGCATATTTAAAATTGCAGGAACAGCACTTACTATGAAGATATTCTTTGAAATAGTGTCTAGAGGGCAATAGGAGTGTGCCTAGTTCTTTAATGTTTTTTAGTCAGAAAATTTAGTTTTTAAAATTATATTTCATATCTTACATAGGGTTCCAGTTACTCCACAGAAAAAATATACTACTGATTGGTTTTACTGTAGTATTAGCTGAAGATACAATTTCCATTCACAGAAAAGCCTCTAACAGGGGGTAAGTGATACTTTATTAACAGGATGTGTCAATAATTAAGTGATGCCAACATTGGACCTACAAGCATCTGGTGGTTCTGATAAACCATGGCAGCTCCTGTGTTACCTGTGCTCTCTCTCAGTCAGTGTCAGTAAAGTTGAGCAAGAACTGAGTACGTGCAAATGTAATTAGCTTAATTGTATTAAATATTTATGAAAAAGTGAGGAAGCACCACTTTATGAGGTTAAAATAGGTGTGTTTGGGAAAGACAAAACCCCCAGATTGTGAGAAGGAGTATTTTGAGATGCCTTGCTTGTATCTGTATATACAGACACGGTGGTGGCTTATAGAAAAGCATCTGTTGAGCATGCAAATGATAAACATCTCAGCAGTTGTTTATTTGAGAAGATAAGGCTTGAAGGTGCAGCTACGTGTGCCCCCCAAAATCTTTCCCCAACCAAGAAGACGTTTCAAATAAAAAAACTCCTTACTTTTGCATTATTTCCCAGTTTACATCACAGACATCACGCTTTTGGGTTACTTGAAACCTCAATAGAGAAGGAGCATTTCCTTCTCTTCAAAATGGTGAGAGAGTAGTTTACTGCCTAGGTCATTTATCTGAGTTGTAAATTACAAAGTGTCAGTTATGACTCATCGGAGAAAGCAGTTCAGTATTATGAAACCCACCTCAAGAAAAAGAATTGTCCCCTAAGCGTCTATGCTTTTTTGAAATTTGAATTGCAAAAATCCCTTCTTAGAGCAAGAATGCAAAACTCCTCAATTTATTACCAAAGTCAATTTTTCAACTGATGTTTCATATTGTTTCTTTTCCTGCACTCATCTTTAGCAGCACCATAATAGCTGAACAGTTTTCCTATCTCTGCTAAAATACTGATCTTTACATATCAACTATGGTATTTCTTATGGCTCATCCTTGTTTAATAGGACTGAAGAGAGGAAAACTGCTGAATGGTTGTGGACCTAATAAAGAAGAGTAATTTTGAAATTCTTGTTAAATTGCAATGAGTGTACAGCTAAACTGAGATTTAATTACATTTTTAATTAAAGGAATAGCTATTGATTATGTCATTGAATCTGTGTTGTAGTCAGCCCTAACAAATAGCAATATTACAAGAGATCATTAAACTAGTTGTTAAAATTCCATATTAATGAGAACAAGACTGGTGTGGATAAAAGGCACAGCGATGCTGGGTAGAAGAAAAAGATGACGAAGTAAAAAATACATTAATTTCTTCAATTTTGGTGAATGATGGTTTTATACCCTGTCACTATTTATTATAATCTATGGAATAAAATGAAGATGAAAATGGAACATTTTTAAAGAAGAAACATGGGTAAAGTTTCATCTTAAAGGTGAACAGTGATTCAGACAATATTTCTCACAAGCTCATGTGAGGCAGGATGTAATCTGTCGTATGCCAGAGACCTTCCGATTGCTCAGGAGCAATCAGATCTGCTACTCAGACGGAGATAAAGGGCAAAGAAATGCCAGCGGTGGGAGCAGTAACAGCATGGGAGTACTGACAAAACCACAGGCAGCCGTGGTGGAGCTGGCTGCTGACAGCTCACCCTGTATTCAGCCTGCAGTTTTCCTGCTGCCACAGAGCTGGTCCTCTCCCAGGCCCATGGGGCAGATGGCTGGTGGTGGATAGGAAGCAGTTTTCTGGGCACTGGTGATGGAGAGCAGAGGGAAACCCCAGCTGCCCCACGTAAGTCTGTGCAGCCCCATTTTGTCTGTGCAAGTTCTCTGTGGGTGTAGGTGGCACTGCTGACTGGCGGGACAGTCCTTTACCAATGCCCCTTGCCTCATGTGGAGCTGTTAGTTGATGCTCTCAAGCAAATGTGTTCTAAATTTGGTTGAGACTTAATTTTGACCTGGAGGCAGCTTGTGCTGAGCTTTTCCCTCCTTGTGCTACCACTTTTACTGCTGAAAGCATCTTACTGAAGCATTTTGGAAGGTGGGAGTAGCCCCTATGGATAGGTACTGCAGAAGCCCATTGCTTGTGTCTGAAAGCTCCTCTGAACAGTGAAGTCTAACAGGGAGATGGGGTAGGTGAACTCATGGGTGTTTCTGTTTCTGTCTGTTACAATTTCTGTGCATATAAATCCATTTTAATCCTTTTTATCCAAGTTCATTGTATGCACAGAAATGTTTTCTTATTAGTGACACAAGGCATGCTGCTACATGGGTAAGGTTATAGTCAGACCCTATGACTCACTAAGTTATTGTTTGAAATAGATTGTTTTAGAATTAAACCTTTTTCTTTCTACCAGATTTTATAGTTCAGTATATTTTGAATGTTATTTGTGTGATGCCATCAGCTATTTTGTGAAGAGACTATGAGGGTTTTACAGATGTCAGCACCCAAGAATTAGGATGTAGTAAAATGAGAGATATCTGTAACCTTTATTTGACCATGTGGTTTTATGGAGCATGATTCAGTCCTAGTGACTTTCCTTCTCCCATTGACCTCTGACTTTTTTAAGTGTGCAGGGTAAACAAGTGGCACAAATGTGGCAAGTGCAAAGAATGTGGCAGTGGCTGCTGAGCTGCAGAAATTGTGGGGAAATGTTTGGTAGAGGCATGAGCACTCTTTAGGAACAGAAAGCAGTTTCTTGTGGTGAAAGCATTTTTCTCCCTGTATTGCTCCTATTATGTGTGGTGGTGTTCTCACATTCAGAACCCAGATAACAAAACGTTTTCTGTGTCTAACAAATAATAAATACGGAAGAGTGGATTACTGAAATATAAACTGAGAGAGTCAGATATAAACCTCAAGACAGTAAAAAAGTTTAATGACCTGTAATCAGGATTTACCAATGATTTGTGCTTAGGTAATGGCATCACTGGGTTTTTTCCAACACACAGGATATGTTTTACTTTACTCCAGGCTGGTCCTTGTTCCCTGTAACTGCTAAACTACAGGATGTTATGATTATAGATGTAGTGACACTGTTGTTGCAGAATCACTGCTGATAAATTATGGTGGGATGGCAGCTGTAAATACAGCTTCTGTTGTGATTTAGGAGGGAGATGTGAAGGCGTATTGCCCAGATGCTTGATCAATGGTAAATAGGGCCAGACGCAGCATGCTAAAACTTAAAAGTCCTTGCCAGATTTTGGGTTTTGAAGTCATTGTTTCAAGCATTAACTCCTCCAGTATCAAAATAATCAGCTGCTCTGGTCCTCCCCTTCTCCTTTCTCTCCAGCCAAGATTTATTTACCTTTGCAAGCACGAGCTGACACGCAAACCATTTTTTTCAGTAATTTTTTTGATATACAAGAGCTTCTTTAGCAAGCTGCCAAGTGTTCAGTGTCTATTTGAGCTACAGTGCTTGTGGCTTCACTCGTATCCCCTGTGGGCTTCCCATTCACCTGCTTAACTATCAGGAAATGTGTAGTTGTGCTACTTAAGGCTGGAGAAACAATAAGAGATTAGTGTAATAAACCACAACAGCAGCAAAATCAGCTATAATCAGGATTCATTTGATGCAAAAAGGGCACATAGCTTTGGTCACTCAGCCCCCTGCTCTGTAGATGACAGTCCTGTACAGGTAATACTCATATTGGCTAATGAAATGGTAAGAAAAAATTCGATATACAATTGTTAACTTCACAGTGACTTTTATGCTGGCTCCTCTCAGAGAAACCCCACAGATCATGATCTGAAGTCTGCTAAAAGCTTGGTTACTTTTTCCCTGAAATGAGAAATGAAAATAACTGCGTCCCCTAAATCTCCCTGGGATTCATGCTAAAATGGGGTTTGTATTTGCATTGATATAAAGATGAAATCAGGAGTGGCAGACTGATGTGTGAATTTGCACACATACAGGGACTCAGAACATGGGTGAATATTGTTAATTAAGCCAAGACATCTTAGATGGTCTCTGTCTAAAATTCAATCCTATTTAGTAAAAGGGACTTTTTCTTGGATCTCTTTAATGTCACATTCCATTTACAATTGTAATAAATGCTGTAACTTGTTTCCCTCTCCGCTATCCCTCAAAAAATGACAGAGAGGAATCCTTTGCTGAGCCTTTGATAACGGTTCTTTCTTTTTGTTCCAGATAACTTCAAACAAGAAGCATTTGGAGAGCCTGAAGAATGATGGCAATGCTCTTATCCAAACCCTAGAGAGCCTGGCCCAAACTGCCAGGTGAGTTCCCTCAGGCTTCCAGGAATTTCCAGAACTGAGAGCACTCCCCTCCCCTTTTGTCTGCGATGGTCTTCTCCTGTAATTCTGTGCAGTAAGAGCTTCTCAGGTTTCTGTCCCTGCCCCCTCCCCGCACTCTCTCTCCCAAGAGCTCTCATTCGGCTCTTACGGCATGCTTTGATCCTTTGATCCCCAGCTGGGTTGAGCCACAGTGTGCGGCCCAGTCCGGCTCCATGGGTGTGCCTTGGCGATTTTGCGGCTTGCTTGATTTTATAAATTTATTATTTTATTCCAAACACTTGGTCTCTATAACTGGATACCTGTCAGTGGTTCTTGGCAGAGTGGGCTGGATGCACAATGCGACGTTTGTGCCCTCTTTTAAGGTGGCTGTGTTTGGTGCACTTGCAAGCTGATTCCTTCCAAAAGTGCAGCTGAGGAACAGAACTGCTTTTGTTTAAGAATACCTGTGGCCTCTCCGAGAAGGCACGAGACTCAGGGGAATGCCATGGCCTTCTCTGCATGAACAGAGGTGCTACTCCCAACAAGTTGGCCAAACCTTAGCTCATCTCCCATAGACTTTGCCTCATCTAATCCCCTGTGGACATATGAATGAATGAATGACTGTTCTCTGCCCCTCAAAACAAATTTTACACTGCTGCTGTGGATTGTTAGAATTCATTGCGCTCCTGGTTAGACTAAAATTCATAGAGAAGTTGTAGTTTGTAAGTCAGATTTTGAAGGACTAAGGTAATCTTTTCAGTGCCCTTTGTGCTCCCAAATGCAGGCTTTTGGGAAAATTGGCTCCTCAACATTATGTCAGCAAGTACCCTGTGTTGGAAGGAAGGAGGGGGTGTGGGCACATGTGGAAAGGTAATATTGGGATGTGCTGAGTGTAAGGAGATGCACAGTGAGGACTAACCAAACCTGTTGAGAACAGTCAGTATTCCTCTCACACACTCAGCTGCTGACTCACAGGTTTTTATATGACACACATAAAGCGTCAGCTCTCCCCAAGGGAGACATGGGCACCACCACTGAAGATGATAATGGAGGAAGATGGGTTTTCCTCTGTTAGAACCAGCTTTCATTCTGTTTTGTAGCATTCCAGCATTAGATGCACTAGACAACCCCATCACTGTCTTTGAGCCTGCTTTTCTGGCTGCCTCAGTAGTCTGTTATAGTCTATACATTTCTGTATGCAGAAACTCACATGCCACAGAGTCCAAATAAACAGCACTCACTCTTATTTAACACGAGATGCTCAGCAGATGAAATTCAGGCTGATGCCATTGAGGAGTGTTCTAATACATTAGTGAGCCAAGTTCCTGTGCTGTGCAGAGCTCCTGCACTGAGAACTCACTGATTTCATTTCCCCTCCTCCCCATCTTTAGGGAACACATGTCCCTATCCATTTGCCTCCAGAAGAGACCAAGACCATTACAGGCTGGATCTTGGGGCTATAATGGACTCATGGATAAATTGGCAGCAGGCAGGCAGGAGAAGCCTGGAGTTAGCAAGCTTTATCAGACTTAGTTAAATGGGCATTTGTTTATGGAAGGTATGGATATTTTGCCTTCTCCCTTATGTTGCCATGTTTCCTTGTGACCTAATAAACTTGATCTCCTCACCTGTGCTTTGAACCTGCTTAAGGAGCTTCCCTGTATCTCATGTAGAATTGGAAATGTTTTAGAGAAGGCTACAACAAAGATCCTGGATGTAAGCCATCCTCTGAGCAGTCTAAGCTCCCAGGCCCTTCCACCCACGTATTACCACTGAGTTGAATTGATTGAGGAGTGCTTTTGCTTTGCTCATTTCTTACAGACAGGTTTCTAATCTCTCACTCTTCCTAAGTGTGAGAAGGGAGACTCCAGCCAAGCAGTCACATGCCAAGAGGAGGGCACTGCTTGGATTGCAGCTGCTTTAGGTGCTCCCCTGTTGCCCTGTAGCAGCCGGAGATTGTCAAACTCTATCTCCGTGATGCATCCTCAGCTAGTTGCAACAGGTAGTTTTAAGAGTGACAAAACCAACCCATTTTGCTTAGTAACCACCTGGAATAAAACCTACACTTGAAAATGTGGGCTCGTAGCCATTTCTCAGTGAAGACAGTTGCCAAGATGACTTTGTTTCAGATAACTGAATTTTCTGATTTAAACTGCTGCTCCTTAAGATATTGGCTTACATAGTGTGAACTGATCATTTGGATTTCCTGGCTAGCTCTGCATTCCCTGAAGTGTGGAGTAGTATCAGTAGGTGTTGTCATTAGCAGCAACCAGGGAAGTTGCAGATTGATCTGCTGCTGTCCTTTCTAAGCTAAAGATGGGGGATGGGAATCTATAAAAAAACCAAAAAGACATGTTTCTGTGGGCAAGCAGTAATGTGTTAGAGCCTCTGTTCCAATGCTAGGAAAAAAAAATGTGTTTCCAGAAGGAAAAATTTGGCAAACTCCATGTACTAAAACCTTAGGTGAGGAAGCCAAGGGCCCCACCATTTGTTCTCAAACCTGCAGTGCTGTGGGTGGAGGGGCAGTCCATCCTCCTTGCAGGAGGTGGGCAACACCTGGAGTGGAGCTGCCTGCCTGTGCAGAGCAGCACTGCAGTAAGAGGGCTGTATGTGTGAAAACACATCTTTCTGTCAAGCTGGGAATGTGTGTGTATAGATTCACAGGGGGCGTGATAAATTATATCTTCCTTTTTTTACAGAATTTTAACAGAGGAGGTTGAGTGAGGTAGCAGTAACTGGGAATTTGAGCTGAAATTCATTTCTACACAAGATTTGTGACAAGGCAGAATCACTAGTCACTTGTTACTGCTTAACAGAAAAGTGGACATAGAGTGCAGTTAATGGCTATTCAGAGTTTTCTAACATACATAAAGGCAAATGTGGAATTTGAACAATACACTTTTTCCCTGAGAACGTCTAATAGATGTTACTGTTTTTAATTCCTAGCTCTCATGCTGATGTTGCTGTTGCTTCCTTGGCATTTGAAATTCTGAGAACAGTAGGACATGAAAATATCAAGACTACCAAGTGAACCGGTTTTGACTGGCCCACCGAAATGTGCAGGTTGTGTGCACTGCTCAGCACCTCGGTCCTGCAGGAACATCTTCAGATGAGCTGAGCAGATGTAACTAATTTAGCAAGCTGAGTTGTAGCATATGCAGGAATTTGGGATGGTTCAGGAAGGGAGGGAAGCTGGTTCTAGGGGGTGGTTTTTTTCTTAAACCCCTGTAAGGATAAATTCTTGGTTACTACTTTACCTTGTTGGCATTACATTGTGTAGCTCAAGTATGTGACAGTTTGAAAGTGTAAATTAAATAAATAGTACAGTTATTTCACAATATAAAGTGTTTCACTATTTTAAGCTGCTATTAGAAATGCTCATTTATCTTTTGGACCAGGTGACTACCCTGGCTGTTCATCTTAAGGGGTCCCCTCATGCTTGTGACTAGCACAATATTCTTCTCCTCAAGCAACCAGCACCAACCCCTGTGATCACACAGAGGCTGTGTATGGATGATACGTGTTACCAGGTTTTCACCCAGTAGCATGAATTTTTTGTGTGTGCCCCACTCTTTCCTAGTTTCCTGCACAGCTTAAACCGCACCAGTGGAGTGTCATTCTCAGCTGCCAATGCTCCTGTTCAGAAACAGGTGTGATGATGACCCTGGCAGTTTGGCGTATCCCCATGAAAAGTTGGTACCCCAGGAAGGGGGTTAGAGCTTGCAGATATCACAGTGTGTAAACAATTAAAAGTCTTCCTTCACATGTGCTGAGAAGACCACTTTGTTCTTACTGTCTGGCTGTCAGTGCAGCAACTCCATGTTCCCCTTGCACCTACCAAACACAGGTGCCGTTGGGAGTTGCTGCTCTTGGACAGCCCAATTATCCATAGTATATGCAGTCAGGCAAACACCCCTGGGTAAACAGATTTCACTGTGTGTTTTTAAGGAATTATTTTCTCATATTACTTCAAATATCACTGTGTATCTTTCATACCTTAATAGCTGGAGTTACTAGGAACGGGGAAAGGTTCAGCGGTGGCTGTTACTTGGTGCACTTTTACAATAATGGTCTTCCAGCACAAGTATGGCAGAGAGGAACAAAGTGTGTTACTGGGTGAGACTTCCCCCTCTGCAGCTGTGGTGCCTTTGCTCTGCAAGGGAGAGGGGGGTTGCTCTGGTGTGTGGTTGCCTTCAGCTCTCATCACAATGAGCCATGAGCTGCTGCAGCCAAGGCCCTCTCTGATCTCCTGCCGGCAAACTGCTGCCGGAGGTGGAAGTGACTGGGAGCATTTGCTCCCGCCAGGGCTGGTGACAGCTGCACAGTGCAGATGTGCACTCTGTGGCTTAGCCAGCACTTTCAGAACCACTTCCCTGCTTCCAGCCACACAGGTGCTGCCTCCAGAGGAGTCAGTCACACACAGGTCTTATCTCGCACAGCAACTGAAGACTGAGGGCACCTGAAAATGGGTTTAAGCTCCTGAACCAGCTGACAGCTTGTAAGCAAAGGAGCTTCATCTGACCCTGTGACAGCACAGCACAGAAGGGAACTGAGGCAGGGCACTGCTCTCACCTTCTGAAGCCCAGAAGTGAGCCTGGGGCTGGCAGGCCAGGCACAAAGAGTAGTTGCTAGGCTAGACAGCCCCCACGCTAAGGAACCTGCCAAAGCAAAGCAGCAGCAAGTCAAGGGGAAGAATACTGCCTCAGAGGACTGCAGTAGGAAACCTCCAGGCTCCAAAGAGTAACTATTTCATAGTGGGATGAAAGAGGAAATGATTCTTGACTCCCTCCTCTGAAGTACTTAAGTGATTGTGCAATTCCAGGATGATTTTTAGGAGACTTGGTAACACACACAAATATACTTTGTGATCTGAAATAATTTGACACAGAGTGAATTAAAAGTTTACTTTAATTTTGAACCATTTTATAACTGCATTTTTCTCATGAAGCATCTGTATCACAGCAGGCTACAATAACTTTGGGATAAAAGGCAACTGGTAAACTGTCCAATACAAGGTTCCAAATAAACAGTTCTTACTGGCCCCTACCCAGACATATCCCAGATAAAGTTTTTGATCAAAAACATGAAATAGATCCACCTGCTTATTTTAAGCATATTAAAAAGGAAACTAATTGGACCATTTCTATTTGTCTAGTTTTTTTTATACAAAAAGGCTACACAATGTTACACTTTATTCAGAATACAGTTAGAGCGATTATGAATTAGTGTTCTACACCTTTACTCAATCCTTAAAAATTAGAAACTGCTGTAGCATATTCACT
Source organism: Pachyramphus minor (assembly GCA_013397135.1). Lineage (NCBI taxonomy): Eukaryota > Metazoa > Chordata > Aves > Passeriformes > Tyrannidae > Pachyramphus > Pachyramphus minor. The sequence goes on along the minus strand of VYXB01002944.1, from coordinate 428,250 downwards.
ATAACTTAATACTACGAGAGACTTTAAAAAAAACTAACAACAATTACTGCAAAAGGAAAGGCTACTTCCAAAGCAAGCAAGGTCAGTACCATTACAGAGATTTAAAAAAAATAATAAATTTTTAACAAGCAAGGCTAGGGTTTGATAAATTCCATCTTGCAACTCATTCTTGTGCATTCTTCGTTTCTTGAATCACTCCCAAAATCCATTTGTATTATTACTCCTCGACCAAAAAGGACCAGAACAAAAAGTTTACTTCAATTGTTCCCATAGGAAACTCAGCTTGGTTAGTGTGTCAGGCACTTTCTGAGATACTAGCCCACCCCTCGAGCCCTCTCAGCAACTCTACAGGCCAATCAATGCAAGTTCACTCAGATGATACAGCTGCGAAGAGAAAAGAGACAGGTGTCAGTGTTCCCGAGTCGTAAAGGGCTGTTCTAACACATGAAGACTGCATGAAGCCAGTGCACAAGACATTACAGTTAATTACTTCCACACTTCACGGCAGAAGTCAGTTTGGAGTGTGCTGATTGAGTGTTTCCAGAGCATTCATTCATTATTCTGGCACACTGGGACCCAATCGAGCCAATCCCTCCCTGCCAACCAAGTCCTCAGTCCAGTCAGCTGTTTTTCTCTTTCTGTTTTGTTTTTAAATTCAAGGGTGGAGCTTCTTACCTAAAGGATGATTTACAGGTCAGTATCGAACCAGGCCAACTGATTACTGTCACCTGGAGGCAGCCCATCCATAAGGTCCTGGGCATGGCCAAGATCTGGCAGACCATCAACTGGGTAGTCAGCACCAGGGTGGTGGCCACCCATTTCATGTTCCATCATAGGGTCCATACCCAAGGCATCCTGACCGTATCCGCCAGAGTGGAAAGAACGGTAGCTAGGATCTAAGAAAGTTAAAGGTGGCAGAGGGAAAAAAAGCATAATGTTAACAGATGTTAGATGCATCAGAAGCTGCAAGTATCAGTGTGTGAGGAGATCGTGTAGCCATCTAATTGTTTTCTAGTTCAGCCAAGTTCCACACAGTCTGTTGCCTGCCCTTAATGGCTATTCCATTGTTTGAAACAGCCTTCCAGTATGATTCTGCAGACAAAGCACACTGCAGTCAGAAGCACGAGCGGTTTCCAGCCAAGCCATTAGTCTGCACAATCAACGGTACTAAAATTCAACAATACTGCAGCAAAACCAGGCTCCAAGACTGTAGACTTGCTTCTAAAAGACTAGTCAAAAATAGCTCAGAATCCTTAGGGATAGGCTTGCGTTCAAGTCTATAGACACTTACAGACTAATGCATTCAATAACAGCTTTGTTGTTTTAAAGAAAAACTGCGCTATTGGAATTGTCAAGTCCATTTGTAAAGAATGTAAAAGATTTCTGTAAACAGCAGCTCAGCAGGAGCTGTTCCCACAGGACTCAGACAAGAGACACCAGTTTTGCATGTTCATGCAGCTCCCATTTCAGTGTTGCCACTGGTGTTGCAGGAACTGGTTATTTGAACTGGCAGTTCCCCATCTGCCTGTCAGTTTGCAATACCGTGCTGAAGAGAAAATTCACTCTTCACTCATTTGCAGTTCTCCTTTAAAATCTATGACTTGACTTCATCCAACTTATGTTTAGTCAAGGGGAACAGCAGAGACCTACCATCTGGGCGATATCCAAGAGGTTCTCCCTGGGCACCAATATCGAGTCCAAGATCTGCTGTCTACATGTACACAAAAAATGACAAAACAGTTTTAGCACCAGGTCTTTCAGACAGCACTAGTAACTCTGAGTTAAAAAAGTTGTGAAGCTCATCCCAAGATCCCTTTGAGCAACTCTTCTGCAGTGAGCACCGCAGCACGGTACTGCTGTGAACATAAAATGCCTTTTCAGCTAAGCATCTGCATCTAATATAGGTATAATAAGCAACATGAAATAGCCAGATTTAGGTACAGGAATGCAGAGATCACTGGAAGGAGGATTCTGTCTGGGAAGGAAAGAGATGGAGCAGGTCTGGGAACACTCCTCAGGTACAACTGCCCAACTCCTGCAAATCAGCTGTTCAGATATTCCCAAGCCAGCAATAGAGCTTTTAGGAGTTATGAAGGAACCTTTCCCATTTGTTCAATTACAGAAGTAATTGCCTGTCTGCAGAGCAATTGCTTAAGTCCAGTCTCAGAGATATTCCATTTTAGCTTCCTCCCCTTGCCCCCCCAATTCCTGTAGTAGATACAGATTTTAGGAAAACAGAGATGTAAGCACTGAAATAGTACAAAGGGTGACTGTCCCTTACACAGTAGATATGTACAAGATAAGACAAGCCAGGCTTCTGAATCTGCAGGAAGACAAAGAATTAGTGAAGCCTTCCCTCTACCCGTTGCACACAGTTTGTTTTCAGTCTCAGTTCACTGTGTAGTTCCTTTAAAAATGAGGAAAGGCAATATGTGATAATCAACCTGCAAATGTATTGAAGTCTGAAAACTCAGTTCTAAGAGGACAAGTTGCATCCCCCCTTCAAGATTACTAATCCTACGTGGTTGGCTTGATAGAAGCCTCACATGGTATGTTTTATATTATGCTTCCCTCATATCACTCATGTTTCTATTTTTGCATCCAGAGTTCATTAGGCTTTGACAAGCAGCACAGAAAAGTACAAAGTTCTTGTATACAGCTTTGCACAGCTGCACACTCGAGCACCAGCAGAGAACAGACGCTTCCTACCTGCAAGTGAAGAAGCAGCTTGAAGGCTGCTTACCACAGGTTCCCTGAACCTGAACACGTAGGGAGTCAAGAAAGGACAGTCACACAGCTGTGTATAAAGCTTGGCCTATATCACTACGTGCTATACTTCACTAGTGGAAGGAGAGAGGACATAGAACGAAGGTGTCCCCAAGGAACCATTAGGACAGAAGACATGACTCACCTCGTTCCAAGCCATTGGCTCAGTCCGGAACAGAGAGCTTGTCAATTCAACCGAAAGTCGCTTCTTATAGTCCTGTGGTTTGTCCTCAGACATTCTGAACAGCACTGCAGCTGCGTAGGTTGCTGTCAAAAGGAAGAGTGATTTTAGCAGAGGTCAAGACTTCCAGCAACCTTTCTAACACAAGCATGAAACCTGTCTTTTAAGTTCACTTACCAACACCCTCATTCCTAGAATGAAGCAGTTCTGTTAAAGGGGCAGTTGCACCTTCAGCTTCAATTGCTTCAGCTGCTTCCTTGTCTTGAGCCAGTTCACAAAGTACACCAGCAGCTACTCTCTGGATATTCTCAATGGGAGAGTACAACAACTGCAACCAGAACACATGGGGTTCTTTAGCTCTTCTACTTGAAATGAGGTCTCCAGCACACTCTAACTTAGCAGTTCTATCCAGGACATGTAAGAGCCATTTTACTTCTTTTCCTAATATGTACTATAGTGTTGTCTTGAGCTCTTACTTACCTGCACAAATAGTGGAATGGTATTTAGACCCCTGATTACGATTCGATTATGAACATCACGTGCAAGAATATGCAGGGCTCCAGTGCAGCCCTCGACAATTTCCTCCATACGCACACCCTCCTAGTTAGGGAGAGAAAAGGCATTTTTTGAAGCTGAGATACTGCATGCTCTCAAACGACTGGCAAAAAGTCAATCACCCTGTTTCAACAAATCAGCCAAACTTGTCCCCTGGATGTACCCCTTTCCCTAACAGGGCTCATACCCACCATCTACTGCTGGTCTTTAACATTCCTGCTACAAGTAGATCCAACCAAATTCAGTAAGTGAAGCATCTCAGTGCGACACCTCACAGTGTTTTTTATTATGAACTTCATGTCTAATAACACCATCTCTTTTTCTTCAATCTGGATTAGCTTGGCACATACTAAGTTGGAAACAATGTTTATGAGTAACAAAGAGGTCCCTTCCTGTCTCTGCACGAATTAACTACACTCCTGTACTAATAGAAGCTGCTTTCACTTGCCCAGGCTAAGACAACTTCTCCTTTGCTAATGTGTTTAACGGGATAAAAACAATCAAATTGAGACTGATCTTGCCACACTGACCTGGCACCCAAACAGGTACCAAGTATGGAGCCTGCACAACTTCTCAGTACTTTTGTATCTCTAAGCACCCTTCACAATATGCAATAAGCTGTGATAGCATTCTTAAACCCATTCTTCTGAGAAGGATGAAGCAGCTCTGGTTTCCTGGTAGAGAACTACTTGCCCTGCCAGAGTAGGCAGTACTCTGTGGTCTACAGCACTTAGAATTAAACGCTCAAGAGGTTCTTAGTAAAATAAGAACAAAAGTTTTGACTTAAGAAAAATTTCAGGTCTGCCAAGAGAGAATTACCAGCACAAAGAGAATAATGTGAATTAGAGCAAATAAGACAAAAGTTCTTTAGACCAAGCAATACAGGGTTGAGAGGCACTGACAGATGAGGAGTTTGAGAGACAACCTTTAGCGATGTAACGCCAGCGGTGGCCACTTACCACGAACTGCTGTTGTGTCCCACCCATGGAAGTGCGTCGCTGGGTGTCTTGATGTGCTCTCACCAGCAACTGCACTAGCCTTGGAATAGCACCTTGTTCACGCAGCGGGGCGTGGTTTGCAGGACAGAGAGCCAGGTTGCGGATCAGGCCAACAGTAGCCTGCAGGTAGGAAAGGGGGTGGAGAAGAAGAGAGCACAATGGGTATGTGCTTGCTCTCAGTGATACTTCTTTTAATCAGTTGATTTAAAATGCTTTAATTTCTAAGAGACAACGCTAGTTTGCTCAACTGAAGCAAGTTTCCCATCAGACAAAAGTGCATTCCCCAACAGCTTGGAAACAAAGTATTTCTCACATTTAAAGTAACACCTTAAAAAGCAACAGTTTTCAGTGCTGACAGCTAGTAACCATTATTTACCTTGATCAAAGGCCAGTGTGAGGGTGGGTGCAACAGTTTAACCACCACTGGGAGTCCATAATGGAGACGTACTGCGTTCTGAGCCATCTCTGCTTCTTGGTGTCTGCTAGTGAGGTGACGGAGCGCACAAATAGCGGGTTCTGTGATGTCTTCCCTGTCCCCAGCCCGAAGAACTGTGCGCACAAGAGCCTCAATGCCTCCAACCTGGCACACCATCATCTTGTTCTTGTAATTGTTGCAGGTAAGGTTAGAAAGGATGCCAGCGGCACAAGTCACAACATTAATATCATCTGACCCTAAAAGCTGAACAAGAGTTCCCAGAAGGCCTTCCATGCCTTCCTACAAAAGAGAAAGAAAAAAAAGTTCGTCTTTTTTCTCTTCCACTATGTTGACTTTTGGTCTTGATCCCTCAGAAAAGCCATTTACCTGCTTTGTTGCAGCATCTGACAGATTTCTCAGAGTCCAGAGACAGTTCTGGACAAGACGCTGGCTTGGATCTGTGAGGTGGAGTCCCAAAGCCTGCATCCCACCTAGAAGACGGTATAGATTTGACAGCATTACTCAGATTTGACACCATACTCTGATGCTCATCTTGTGAGCAGTCAGGCCCTTTTCTTCCTTCAGCTCTCACAAGCTTTTTTGGATTCTTCTTGTCATTAGTATTGTAATATGGCTAGGCCCTTCATCATATAGGAAAAAAACAGACCCCCCAAGTCCTCTTTGTGACACTGGGCTTCTTAAATGTGTGAATTTTAAGGGGACCTTTCTGACACTCAGCCCCTAAAGCCACCCAGTTAACAAAACAGTAGAATTACTTAAAACAGCCACCCTTTTTTACTTCCGTATACCAAAGGCCTCTGAAACTAATTATGGACTTACAGACCAACCTGAGTTCATTTTTTGATGCTGGCAGTTTCTGTCTTGGTGGAATTAGCTGATGGAGTACTGCATAGATTTTTAAGTTCCCACATGTATAAGGTACTTACCAGCCTCAACAATAGCAGGTTTGTTGCTGGAGCAGACTGACAACACCTTCAGCACTCTACTTGTGGTCCACAATAGTTTCTCATAAGTATAGGTCCTCATTATGTTTACTAAAGCCTGAGGTCCACCACTTGCCAGAACTTTTCTTCCTTCAGCAGAAAAAATAACATTTATCTGTCACTTCTTATGCATGTTAGCAGGTAGCAGATGTTGCTGGTTTACACCTCTCAGAGTTTACAGACCCCTAGAAAGCCATTCCCATCTTCTGATGTGGTCTATAAGTTTTACAGTCTCATTATAAGCACAATGGCATTTCTGCAAGGTAATTCCTGCATCCCTCACCTCTTGCAAGGTCAGGACTGACTGGCAAAACCCCCACATGTTGCTGAAGATTCAGAATAAGGTCAGTACACAAGAAGTGTCAAGTACACAAGAAGTGTCAAGTACACAAGGCCATTTATCACAAGTTTGCTCGTTTTAACTACTCCAATGGCAGAGGCACCTACCTTGCTTTCTTGATTGCCATAAGCCAAGATCTGAAGGCAGTCCGTTGTGATGGCCAAGAATTTGACATTTGTCTTGTTGAGCAAGGCCACCATTTTCTGCAGCCCACCAGCCAGACGGACAGCCATTTTGGCTCCTTCCTGATGTAACAGGAGATTGTGAAGAGTTGTAATGGCATAGAACAGCACAGAGTCCACTGGGGACCTAAAGAAGAGAAAAAACGTCATGAGCACCTGGTCCTACCAGACCCAACCGAAAAGCACAAGTACCGTCTTAGTAGTCACATACCCAAGCATTTTAACCAAAGCAGGGATGCCTCCTGATTTGAAGATGGCCAGCAAGCCTTCTCGGTGATGTGAGAGGTTATGTAGTGTACCTGCAGTACAACGGGCTGTTTCCACATCGTTGGTGTTCTGCATGGTACGTACAATGGCAGACACCATTTGAGGGGACCTCATAATAGCATGGCGAGACGCTTCCTTTTTGGATAACTGATGAACCATAACTGCAGCCTTGTTCACCACCACCTAATAGAAATGTAAGAAGAAAGCTTTTAGTTTTAAGGTCATTGACGCCACCCCGCAAGCAAGCTGCACTGAAGCAAGGAAAATGCTTACCTGGTCCTCATCATTCAACAGTTTGGTCAGTTCTGGGATTGCACGAGTTGCAAGTTCAGCATCATCTTGGTAGTTTATCAAATTAACAACAGCATGTTTTAACATCTGGGATGGCTCAGCCAGGCGCTGCACGTTAGTTGGATGAGCTGCATCAAACTGCGTGGATGGGATTTGCATTCCTTCATCCAGCGTTTCGGGGAACATGGCTGCACGCACTCTCTGAGCTCTAGTCATTGCATACTGGCCATCAATATCTGAAAAACAAGGTAAGTCATTACCTCAAACTAGGAATAAAAAGCTCATCTTCTAGATTGGTAATAACTGAGTATTTAGGTTTCTGTATCATTGAACTGCATTGTCTAAGCAGATCAGTGTAATAGAAAAGGCCTTACCAGCAACTTGCTCCTGGGTAAATGACTGAGAGAATCCCTGCTCCCACTCGTACAGCACTTGTGTTGTGTCCACATCTTCCTCTTCAGGATTTCCCTTGCCACTCAAGGAGGGAGCAGTTGTTGTGGCACCGGAATGGATACCAGAGTCCAGATATGATTGTTGCTGCCAATGACTGACTGCTGCTTTTCTGTCTGGCTCCATTGCCATATCCAGCTCCATCAAGTCAGCTGTAAGAAATTGTTGAACAATTAAGTTTAGTTCAATTACTCCCGCATGTATTAATCCTACAAGGGATGACACAGATTTTAAATTAAAATAAGCTGCTATAAACAACTACCGCAACCCAGCACTGCGAGTGAGATGGCAATTTTAAACTGAGGCTTTACCTCGAGCCAATGCAGACACCTAAACCTGACAAACAGGCAGAACAATCACTGCTTTTCTGACTGTCCTGATCTGCTGCTTAAAGGTTCCTTTTTCCACATACTATGGTTATGTACTTGACCGTACTTAAGGGACACAAAATGCTCACGACAACAAACTTGACTGCAGGTTTGATTTCCAGGGTAAGGTATTAATTACTGTAGTAGAGCAGACGTTATTCAATCCAAGTGACTTTGAAAAGTTAAGAGAGGAAAAAGGAGCCTGCTGGATTTTAGTAACAGAAATTGTAATGCATTATATACCTTGAGTTGCCATCTTCTTTGTTATGCTCCCAGAACTCTTTCCTGCTCCTTTTCAGAGATCCTGAAAAAAACAGTGAAGTTAGAACTTATTAAACATTAATCAGAGCTAGTAAGACAGGATTTCACATCAGAACACTAGAATTGCAAACTAAGACTTCCCCATCTTGCCATTTCATTACTACAGTGAGTATACTCAAATGCTAATTAGCAAACCCCCATGGACAGACATGCAAAAGAACATGATGTATCACCCAGACCTTTTCTGTCAGACTATATGTAAGATGTATTCTCCTCTCAAAGCTGCAAAAGAAAGAGTTGAAGACTGACCATGATGGAGCTCTTTTTTTACCCCTCTTATCCCTGCATAAGATGAAGTCCAGACATTAAATTCCACAGCTTGGACATGCCGCAAAGACAAGGGCTAAATGTCAGACTTCCTCATTTTCCTCAAAGTTAAACTCTGAGAGATAAATAAACCATTTTTAAGATACTAGAAAAACTGTTTGATACAGGGCTACAATGTGAATTTTCATACAGAAAGCTGAAAAAAGAAAGGTTTCTTCCTGCACAAAACTCTTCCCTGAAGTTAAAACTGAAAGTTGAACCAGTCTCATAAAAAAACCCCAATGCTGTCCTTTAGTTACACACACATTGAGTCACGAAACTTACTTTCATTTTTTGCAAAGAAAGCCAAGATAATTGGGAGCAGAAGGCTGAAATAGGATCAAATAGCCCATCCAAATTTTCAGCATGCACCTCCATTTGCTATCACCAAGTAGCATGAAAGTATTTGTACCATAAATCTGTAGCTGTCTCTTCACTAACTCAGAAAGAGAAATATGAGGCTACAGCTCCACAACAGGTCACTTTTATTTCATTTGCTCCCCTTCGCTCCCCCCTGGCCCAACACTGTTTTCAGCACAGACACAGAGCTGGTGACAGCCTATCCTGGGAGCCAGCCAAGCAGAAACATTTGTAGTGATAAGTAGTGCACTGAGCAAAACCATCTCTTGCAGCAACCAGCTTTCAATGTGCCAGTCAGGTGTTAGAGCTGCGCTGATCAAACATTCCTGGACAATGAAGTAAAGGCAGGCCACTAATCTCTTTAAAGGACAGGTCTGCAGTACTGTTAGTCAGGAGAACAAAGTCCATTTGACACTCTATTTGTGTAAAGACAGGTTTCCCAGTTTAAGTTTCCTTCAGAAGTACTTTTTAGAAAATCAAAATTAAACAAAAGGACAGGCCTACAGTTTTGAAGTCTCACTGAACAGGTGAGGCGACTTTGAGGCAAACTTGTATTTTCACTGTCTCTGAGCCAACTGTAAGATACTCCAGCAGCTCCTGAGCAATCCTGTACTTTGCTGTACAAATGCCAATGCTGTTTGTCCTGACTCTGCATTCCCACAACTTTTGGCAGCAACTCTTCCCTGGCTCTTTCAAAATGGACAGCAGATCTCCATCTGCAGCAGAGAAGCAGCATTAAGCTGATATAACACAACATACAGTAAGTACTCTGTTAGGCAGTTGGAAATGCTTAGGTCCCTAAATCAGTCTTACTCCACAGCCTGGAAGACACTAGCCAACTCAAGAGTCTACTCCTCACAATCTGCATGGAAGATGTTCTGACAATACAACCATTTTTTCAGTCCCTCTAACACATGGTTTTAAAAGTCTGGGAGCAGCAGTGGTAAAGGGAAGGAAAGACTTAGTCATGCTGTCAATTCTATTAATTAAAAAATTCTAATGAGTAACTAATGTGGAGGATGTGCCTATACGAAAGCTTGATAGGTCTCTGCAGATCTTATGCATTACTTGTTCAGCCCCACCAACACCTTCCAAACAGAAAGAAGCAGGAGAGCACCAAGAGTAAAATTTGTATCTTTGTTCTCTGTATTCCTCACAGTCAGATGTGACATTTCCAATAGAAAACTGGGCAAGATCTAGCTGCTATACAGAATTCACAATATGCTTAGCACAAAAAAAGATCTGTTTTTATTGTAACCTTTCCAGTCTCCTCCCATCACAACTATGCCAAAAAAATGAATACCAAACTAGTTTTGAAGTTGACTGGTTCACCTACCAGTAAGTTAAGAGCGGTGACTATGCTTAGAGATATTTCGTACCACCTGGGATTCAAGTGTGCAATATGGAGCTTGGGAACAACATTTATCATTTCCTTCTGCTGTTGAATTCTGCCAAAATGAAGGTAAGTGGCTTACTGCAACTGCAGTCTGAAATGGCTGTTTCAATTTCAGCAGCCTGAAGAGATCAGAAGAACAGCTGTACCATTAGGTAAAATCCAACATGCCATACTAGCCACTGAACTGCAGCACTACTCCAAAATAAAGCTGAAGAACATCTACAAATTAGCAAAAAAGAACACTGATTAAGTCTTCAGAACTGCATTCCCAGTCAGACATTCAGTCTTTGGAATGCTGACCCTAGCTACCAGCTGCACCACAAAGTTCTAACATCCTAATCTGCATTACACATACACCTGTAACCCCCCAGCATTCCCAGTAGCTTTTTTTTAATTATTTAGATAGGAAATTGGGGTTAGCCCTAGGAGTTCAAAGTAACTGCCGACCAAAGGTAGCCAGGGTAAGTTTTCTGTAACTGAACATTCTCCCATCTTTCTCTTCACGTTCTCTTCTAATTTTACAAGTGGGTAAACTGAGTCCAGGCAAGCTGCTGACTTTGTCTTCCTGTTTGTCACTGCCAGGGTTAACCACTGCACTTACAAAGGGAGCAACAGCACCAAGCTGGGTACAAACATTTGTGCTGCTCATTCTCCTGACACTCTGGATCAGTACATGTGAGTGAAGCGGTGGGGGACTGGAAACAAACAAAAAAGACTCCAATGACAATTAAGCTTTTATTCTTCAACCATGAGAAATATATCAGGTCCTTTACCCCAATTCAAATTAACTGGAGGACACACAGCTAGTGACATTAGTGTCAAGGTCAGCCATACAGGTATCAACCATCAGGAAGAGTCAGAAGGCCTCAGTATACTTTATAAACAAACTTCAGCATAACAGCCAACTACTATAAGCCTCAGTGCCTTTGAAGACTACCTGGTATTTAAACTCCTCCTCCCCTATAACAGTATCCACTTGCTCAGCAAACATCATCAGTTTTGGGTTAAATGGAGGTTGGGGTTTTTTTAAAAGCTATGTATTAAACTACTCCTACAAACAGCAGTGCAAGACATTGCACTAAGGTGTATTGTGTACTGTCTGTCCCAGTGTAAAAAACTGAGAAAAATGGTTCTGCAAGCTTAGAAGGCTTAAGAGCTAATAATTTCAAGTTACTACAGAAGACAATTCAAAGTTCTCAGTTTTCAAAAGGAATGGAAGAAGTATTAGATATTATTTCTGATTAGATATTTCTGGTTATGTATTAATTTCTGATTTTGGCACATGCCAAGGAAATCAACAAGCCTACAGCAGTTCTCAAATCTGAACAATTCTTTTCATTGCTTTAAATTACACCTGACTGATGTGATAAGCACTTTCCCCCCACACAGACCCTGTCACTAGGAAGCAAGTCAATTTGCAAGTCTTCCATAAATCTTTTACTCAAGAGCAGCATGTTACTAAACCTTGTGTGAGAAATCCAGACTGATATATCCAATCACCATGATTTACTGAAAGGGGACATATCTACTGACCATGTTTTGATACATCTCATCTAGGTCAGACAGAGCAATTGTACCTTTAATCACCAGGTCTGAATGACACATTTCTTATATAGGATAAGCAGTTCCTAATCACCTTCTGAGTAAAGTTCACATGTTGGAAAATACTTTTCCATCAAGTGCTCTGAAATTATTGCAGCCATTCCCAAGGTGTTACTGGAAGCATTCTCTGGGTCTGATTTTATAACTGGTCTTCATTTCAGGCAGCTGCCTGACATTGATGTTACCTGTGTATCTGCTTTGCAGAAGTCTGTAGCCAAAATATACAGGCAACACCAGTTCACAACTAATAACACCACAGAAATGAGTGCTGTAGTTATCTGAGCAGAAGACGCAAGTCCTTATATTTTGTTCTTAATGCAGCAGAAGCTTCCTATTAACCTTAGTTTTCAAGTGGAATATTTGGGAAATAAAAAAAAAAACAACTTTAAATTGGATGTAAAGAAGTCTTTTTAATCTTATCCTGCAAGTTGTTAGCCTGTTTTAAAAAAAAGGGGGATGGAGAATCATCCAAGCAAGACATGACAGTGGAAACATCAGCTTTCATGGTATAGAAGCACTTTTAGGCATGAGTGGTGGACCTGTCTTCCTAAGTAATTTTTGGTCTAACCCATCCCAAAGTACAAACATCTTGCAACAAATAAACCTACTTCTACCCCTTGTAGGTCTTATGAAGCCATGATCTAATCTGTTGTAAACTTATTATTCCTTATCCAAATGGGGATAAAGTCCTCTTTTCCCCTATCCAAGATACAAATTCTTGAAGTTTACTTTTGAGTATCTTGTTTCTGTTGAGCCCTGGGTTCAAGTATTTTTTGAAGGCCCTTCATGTATCAGATGCTTCTGTAAGACTGGTAAGAATTCCTGGAAGTATAGTTTTGGTGTTGTGTATTTTAAGTAATTTTAGAGGAATTTGCTGTAGGAATGACAATCTGGGTTTACATTTATTTGCTACACAATGAACAGAAAATACTTTATTTGAGAATAGGAACAGATAACATGCTTGAGTTTCACTCTGAACACTTGCATTTAAAAATAAAATTTCTTGTACAAAGGAACCACACAGGATTGAATACAAGTTTTCCTTAATTACATTTCCATGTCAAGAAAAAAGCAATACTGAAGAACACTCATATTCTGTCTCAAGTATTACCATTTGCAGTCCTCAGCCACCTTGTCCACTCTAAAATGAATAGCTATATGCAGTGTGTGCAGATTATTTTGCAATTAGCCTTATGCAACTGATGGCTAATTGATTATTGTGAAATTAGTTCCCTACCAATAGTAGCTCCTGCACACCAGTGCTTTAAGGACCTGGATGGATGAAAGCAACTATCAAACTCATTGAAAACTGGCTCTCAAATGATGTTTTAGGGCTGTAAATTATTGTATTAAACAAAGCCATGCACTACTTGGATATTTGTAGTGATAATAAAGTTAGGATTTACCCTACTATTTACCCTACAGAAATCAGAATATAAAACTTCATGTATTTCATAGTAACATCACACTTCCTTCTGCTTTCAGTGGACTGATATTAAATACTGGGTAGAAATACATTCAGACATTTTAAGCAAATGGAAATAACTTACACAGTATGTAACATCAAAAGGAAACAAGTCACACCATGCAGCCTTTTTCCTTTAAAACAAAAAACCCACCATGGGTCTTCAGAGCTTTAAAACTTTTCTGCCTTCTTTTGGACTATATGGTAGAAACATTGATCTTTAGCATTCACTTCCACCTCAAAAGAAATGCCATGGCAAGAGATAAAGCAGTATTACTATACTCAAGTGTTGTGCCAAGATGTAGCAACTTCAACTTTCAGTAGTTCCATTGAAAACTAAGAGCTACCAATAATCTTGAGCTGAGTGCCACAGCACATGCCCACACTGAAATCAATCTTACTGATCCTGGACTGCAACAGAACAAACTCATTTATAAATTTTAAACTCAGGGCAGAATTTTCTGGTCATTTCCTCAAGCAACATTTGCTTAGTTAACATCATTCCCTCCGGCCAATAAGCTACTCTTAGTGTTCTTCATTCCAGTGATAAACTCTGTATCCTGTGTAATCCACCCAGCTGAAATTTATCCAAGCTAGAATATTTCAGACAACGCATTCTACTGATACCTGCAGAAAGTCAGAAGATGCCTTGCAAACAGCAATACATTCTGGTTCAGATTTAGCTAATAACATCACAGGAAGTTTGCCTATGAACCCAGAATATACAACAGTGTTGAGATGATCTTTAAATTCTCTTATTGGTAACGCTTGAAAGTCTAAGATCTGTTTCTCCTATCAAGCATCAAGAAATTAAGAAATCTGAAAGGTATATGCTTTAGTGACCTCAAAGGTTAAAAGTTTCCAACTTCCAGCTTTAAATTTCCTTAATATACACAGAAAGGGGCAATGAACTAGCCCAGATAATCAGCAGATATAAAGTAGAAGAGGGGTATTTGACAGCACAGACACAGATCTGCCAACACTCACTGCAAGTTACCTCTGTTTCAGCCACTGTTCTTTGCTGCTTCATTTCCACTTCATTATTTCTTTTTTCCTTCATGCATCCCAGTTTGCTATTACATCAAATTTTTCTGGCTTTTCAGCTTTTGTCTTCTGCCTTAGAAATTATCTAAAAATTCCTTCCCGTAACAAAGGCAAAAGAATGTCCTACACTAGCCTTTTTTTGAGAGTTCATTTGATGCTACAGCACAAAATAAAGTGTTATGACTGTCTATTTTCAGTCCTCTCAGCAATCTAAGACCAATTAAAAGCACAGAATAGAGTTTCTATTCACATGCTCATTAGCTAAAGCAAACAGCATGTAAATATTTCTGTTCTTGCTAGACTTCTCCAAGTTGATTACAACTGCTTGATGGAACTGGAATGCAGGCATCTGGAAGTCCTGACTAGACTTGAAACACTGAGTTAGCTGTATTGCAAAAAAATTCATTCCTCAAAAAATATCTAGTGAAAGAAAGACTCAGGTTACAAATTCCAAAAACTCAAGCTTGTTTTTGAATCCATCCAGTCTTCAGCACATGTGACAGATGAGGGAAAGGGGCCACCAGAACTTTACAACAAACCTGTAAGGTTCCATTATATCACACTTCACCTTCACTAGAACTGGAGCACTACAGAGCGTTCTGATATGACAGGACACTCACGTGCTTTACCTTCCCCTTCTTCCAAACAGCAAAAGCAGGCTAGTAAAGAATCACACTTCCTAGCCAGCTTGCCAAATGTTCAACTGTGACAATGCTTCAAGTGCAGTTGAGACTATAACAGATTATAGCAAAAGTGTTGCAACAGCCACATTTTCTTTTGCTCACCCAAAGTACAGAAAGCCACCCAGAACACAGGTAGTTTTAATCAATCATTGAAGAGCGACTTTCCACCGACAGTTCAGGTAACAAAAGGTCGGAGATTTCCCTGCCAGGTGGTATCTTTCAGGTGCAGCATTGCCTGTCCCTGAAACACCGCACTCTGAGCAACTGGCACAGCATTAGGCACTAACAGCCCGTGCAATTCATCAGGGTCTTCACAGTCACCAAGGTTTAAGCACCCTTTAAAAACAGCCCATTAGAAGTTTCAATGAAGCAACAGTTAAGATTGGTCTGAGAGCCACTGCCACCCGACAAGGTCGTGAAATAACTAATGCACAAAATGAGGAGAACCTGAAAGAGAATTCAGAACAAGCACATCAGGGAAGTTACTGAAATAGAAATAAAGTTCATCTGGGCACCGTTCTGCACAATCATTCTAAGAGATGAACTTTCAAACTGTAGAACCTCCCAGGAAGCCTCCCCAGAAATGAAGCTGACAATATCACTAAGGATCTCCAATACCTTTGATACACAGTACTTCACTCCTTAGCACAGACATGTTACAGCAACTTTGGTAAAAGTTACAGACTGACAGGACACGAAGATATGTCAAAAGGGACTTGGTTACAGCTACCTGCCACCACAATTTCTTACAACTATCAGTGTGACCTGTAGAATTTTGTTTGATGCTGCCAGAGGCACATGGCTGGGCATCCTATGCAGTGTAAAGACAGCACCCTTTCCCATAGTCCTATACCCTTGCTTAAAAGCACACCTACACTGCAGTAGCTGAAATATCACAGCACTGGAGCTTGCCACTTCAGAAATTGAAGTGTTCGGATCCACAGCACAATTATTTTGCCCTTTACCTAGAGAACATTCAGGAGTTGCAAGAGGTCTGTCAACACAACCCTTTATATTCAGAATCATGGGCAATTATTAAAAAGATCCGCAAACAAAACACCTTCTGCACTAGGTATTTATTTGTTCTCTATAGAAATTACTGGTTGTTTCTATGTGCTCAAGTTGACAAATTATCAGGTCATGTTCAAAAGCAATGATTTAAGAGCTTTTCATTGGCAAGTGTACTACAACACTAGCAAAGACTTTCACTTTATTAGTAGCAAGATTGACTCCAAGTACCTAAGTATCCTTCTGACTGTCCAAGAGAGGAGCTGATAATAATCCTAAATGTTATGATGTGAAAACTGCTTCAACTACAAATCAGGCACTACACATCCAGCTTGAGAACAGAAGTAATGAACTTGTCCACATAATGTACATATAATCTTTTGACCGCAGTTGATATGACAGTTGCAAGTTTATGAACTTGCATTAAGTTCATAACATTATCAACCCAATTACTCTGTCTTAATTGTTTTGACCAACTAAGTGCCACAAACACAAGCAAAGTAAACTCAAAACAGTTACTAAGCCACTTCTGTTCAGCAATGGATTAGAGACCTTTTGGTTGCTGGTACACATTTTCAGTTAGGGTTTCATGCAGCATTCATCAAGTTCGAGTATTTTCACGGCTGCACAAAACAGTTTTGTTATCGCAGCTTTCACAGCTCCCACCTTTCACCTGGAGGGCACAGTAAGGTTACATTGTGTACTTCTGTCTTGGTTAGGGGTGAGCCAGTGTTTCCAGGATTTAGTTTGCCAGAAGGGCTCACTTAATAAATTTGCACTGATTTACAGCTTTTGGTCCACATGCCCATACTTATCACTGAGTAAGATGTCTGTAGTAGAGGTGACAGTAACCAGGATCCATATTCATTCTTTAGTCTTACCTAGCCCCATACAAAACTAAAAAAAAGCTGCCAATATGACCATTTAGAGGCAACCACCGATAAATTTGGACAAATATTATGCCATATTTCATTTAACACTAACAAAGTTCAGCAACAAACCACTGTGAGCCTTTATGTTTCTATGCCCACATAGATTTGAGAGTCAAAAAAATAAAACCCCTTAATGGTTCTGCAGTGGTTTACCATGATCATGTACATCACTAACAAGGTTGTTAGTTGCTTGACAGCCACTGTGTTACAGAATTATTTTTCTCTCCTGTTTGAGTAGAAATTAAAACACTCATTTCCACTCTAACACAGTAACAATTTAGCAAACATTCTCCCTTCCAAACCAGGAAGTATCTGCCCATAATCTAGTTTCTTCTTAGGCTGCAACCATGTAGCCAGCCCTGAACATGGATGTTAAACATTAATCTCCACGGTTTAAGAAACCAGAGTGATTAGTCATAATTGCACTGACACTAATGAAATACTTACGAATCTGAAAGTGGCTGGCTTTGCTTGTCTGTCAGAATAACTGTGTATTTACAATAAGGCATACCAACACTCCAGAAAGTACTGTTTGAAAAACAAACATGCTAATGAAGTCTGACACTAAAAGATGTTTCTTCAACTCACTCTTAATTAAGCCAAACTGACAAGGCAGCTGCATTTACCAGCACCTTTAGGATGTTAAGATTTCTGGCCACTGGAGGGCACCTGAATTGTTGCCAGGACAATACAGAACTACTTGCTACAGTTGCTGCAGAGTTGGCAAACTTCTCCAATTTATACAAGTCTATTTAGCGCAGTAAGTCAGCCTAGAAATGCTGGTTCCAGCAAATACACTTACAGTGCACACTGTGCGTTTGCCAACTCCACCATAATCCAGCTAGTTCATACTATTTTCTAAAAGCAGCAACGTAGAATACTAGATTAACTCCTTCAGCCTTTAAGTGAACTAAGTCACTCCTCAAACAAGGTTCCAGAGTTGATTGAGTGTTAAGCAACTTCACTTCTGCAATACTAATCCAGTCAGTGTACATTGTTTCCTCAAGCAGCTTGGACCATGAACAAAAAGTTCTTCTGTAAAGCAACATTTACACCCCTACTTCCCAAGGCAAAAGCAGTACAGGATGCATTTGCTTTCACATCAAACCAGAGTTAGCAGATTCATGAGGGCAGGTAGAGCTAGAAGTATGTTTCACTTGTTCACCTCATCAATTTGGTGCTCCACACAGACAGAAATGCCAGAAAAAACTTCCATTAGTTCTCTCCTCTGCACTTGAAGTTATGTCAGTGCCAGGAAAAACAAACAAACAAACAACAACAAGAAAAACAAAACTCAACTTTTCTGGCACCTTTCTTCTTATGAGAGGCAACACAGGCTACACAATGCCAGCACATTTTAAAGACATTAACCTCTTGAGCTACAGCCTGATCACAGACTACAGCAAGTTTTAATATCCATTTCTGGCACTTGATTCTGAGGTAAAAGTTAACCACTGCCAGGCTGCCTTATGTTGGCAAGTCTAACCAAGTCAGTTGGTGCACAGAAATCAAAGGAACCCAAAACAAGATTCCAATGCTTAACTGGAAAAAATCAGCAATACTGCCCTGCCCATGTGACCAGGATAATAATTTTATCTGAAGAGACAAGAAGAGTCACACACACAATATTTACTGCCAAGGAATTTGCCATTTCTAGGCTCCCACTCAGTCACCCAGCAAGGCACTGGGCTCGGAGCCTGCAAGCACATGTTGTGAGGGCCCAAGAGCAAGTCACAACTGCCTGCACAGTTTCTCACAAGGTTTTATCAGGCTTCATCAAGTATGATGTGCAAGATAAGTAAGGTCAGTCCTGATTTTCCTGCCACGGTATGCAGGCTACCGGAGTCACAGAACAAGTTTTGCTGCAGGCAACTGCATGATCACCATAATCCCCGCATTACCAGCTTTAACTATGAATTAACATAAGTGATTTTGATTACTGCTGTATTTGCACACTACTCTGCCTACTAGACAATATTTTGCAGAAACATCCTTATCCAGGAGTTTCAAACCACACATTCAGACTACACTTTCTGAGACAGAAGTTTACAATAGCCATGTTTCTCCCATTCTTGCCACTTCCCCTTCTACCCCTCAAAATACTGCAAAATTAGTTTAGAAGGCCGCTAACACTGGTTGTCTTACCATCCCCAGAACCTCAAGTTTAACTCTTCAGGACACAATATTACAGAATGTTGATTCTGATGTAAACTCATCTGGTTTCACAAAGAAATCCTATGTCTGAAGGGCAACTGGTTTCATGGCCAAGGTTTGATAAGCCAGTTACTGACACACCACGTAGTCATAGCAAAATGCTGGCGTCCGTACTGTGCAGAGAGCCCAGCCTATTTATAACTTAGGCAAGAAAAAGGAAGGCTGGATTAATAAGGCTGTAACACAACATCCGAAAAACTGGCTTTTCTACACTTTACTTTGTATCAAATCCTTGTTTTGAGAAGTTTGACAATATCCTTTCCAACATGCTTTCACTTATTTCTCTCCTAGACCCTTTGAAATGATCAGCCAGACAGACCGACATGAACATTCCCACCCACATTAGTTTGTACCTAAACAGAAAATACCTGCACTAACAGACAAGCAAATATGTTATTTCTCTAGAACCACCCCAGAACAAAAAGACACACGATATGATTTTGTACTGAATGGCTGAATTTAGAGAGCCTTAAACTCTTGCCTGAATACCTAAGTAGCCTCATTTGCAACCATACCAGCCATTAGACAATCCACACAGTAGCCACATACCTGCAGCTGTCAGCACCCTCTTATTAAAAGTGCAAGATGAACATTAGGTTCCTGGACTGTTAGTTACTGAAATAAGTTTGCTCAATACACACCAGTAAGTTTTGCCCCCTGTGCTTTTCTTAGAGCTTTGCAGTAGTACCTTTTCGTCATTCAGAAGCAAAATCCTAATTGGAAAGTTGCTCTCTGGTGTGTCTGAACTTAGTATCAAGAAAATCCCAATACTCTTTCAGATAGTTTTCTCGTCTTTGCCTTTACTGTAGTCTCAGCACATAAAGATCCTGTTTTACTAAAACCCCTCCTTGATTTCCGTCCGTCGACCTCAGCATACCAGCCCAGCCTCTTTCCATTCACCACTCGCATACTTTGGGGGATGGGAGGACCACAGATGTCTGGAATATACAGTGTCAGAACAATGGCTGCACCGTGAGAAAGAGATCAAGAAGTAGCTGATTACAAAGATCAACACTGCTATTCCTAAAGTCACAAGTTCCCCGTGGTACCTTCGCAGATCGTCCTTTCCTCCCAGAAGGGATAATCTTCAGAGGAGGGTGGTTTTTTGTTAAGAGAATCGCGAAGCAGCAGCCCAAAGTCCTACATCAAGTTTTAGCTAGGGAGGAATTCCAGGTTTTGCTAAAGTTAAGAAAACTCGCTGTTCCAGGAGCTACTAATCACGCACAAAAGAGAGACGAACTAAGATTTTTATGGGGTTTTTTTTGGGAGGGGAAAAGAAAACAAACCAAACCCACCAAATACATCTGGAGCCCACTACTCCTCGGGAAATCAGAAATAAGTGCCCTAGACAGTACTAGCAGTAATCGCAAGTTGATCCAAACACCTCATGAGCGGGTTAATTTGGGAGGCTGGAGCCGCCATGGTCCCCCCAGCTGGGCAAGGGAAGCAGCAGGCGCTTCCCCTCGCAGTGTGCGAGCCCCCACACCACCCGGATCCCAGGATCCCAAGTCGCTCGCTACGAGACTCCGGCAACGTGGGTGTTAAAAAACTTAATTTAATTGCTCCCAGCTCCGGCGAAGCTTCATTTCAATGACACCCAGAAGCAGCAGCATAACCTCTCCAGCAAATATGCAATGCCACTAAGAACGAAACCCCACAAGGCAGTAGATTAGTTATCTCCCGCTGACTGCAGTGACCGTGATTAATTATATTCGGTACAAATAAACCCGTACCCTGCTCTTTTCCCCCTCCTATCGCCAAAGGGGATCTGCAGCCCACCGGCGAGTTCGTACTCCCCTAAAAAAAACCAAAAAACCAAGGGGGGAGAGATCTAAAATAATAATTAAAAAAAAAAGGGGGGGGGGTGTCATTAAAGTACTCCGGGCTCTACTGCAAAGGCAGGCGAGAGCAAAGACCCGGGAGCGGCGACTCGCCTTCTCCCGCAGACCCGAGCAGCCACCCCCTCGCCCCAGGACGAGCTTCCCAAGAGACACCTCGGGAGCTGCAGCTGCCGCTCCTGCAACCGCGCAGCTGTCCGGACCTCCCGAAACCAAGAGCCCTTCCTGCCCCCCACC